>OX453272.1:27711129-27998629 GCA_949710005.1 Ricordea florida
TAGGGGGTAGACACAAGACAGTATCATATCTGAAAACTAGTGGCCCTGCTACAAGTAATGGGATAAAATTTAAAACTCTGAAAATATGTAATCTTATAACTTGATGGCAAATGATAAACTATTGGAACATCAACAAAAGTTACATTACAAAACTCAGAGACTCCAGCGATGTTCCGGAGTTTAATGTCAGATTAGTCAGTGCCTAATGCCCCTCCCCCATTCCCCAATACCACTTCACCTTATCCCCAACTTGCTCAGTTTGATATTTCTGAGGCATTTGACAGTACAGTATTCACTACAAGAAAATATGGTAGTTATTAAGAATATGTTGGAACTAAGTATTAAGTTCTATCTTTGTTTTTGAGAACTCAATTTCTGATCTGGAAAAGCCCTCAATATGAACCCATCGTAAAGGTGTCAATATCCCCTTTTATTCATGTAACAAATTAAACAATAATGTCTACAATTCAACAAAAAGGGCTTCTTTTAGAATGCATAACTTATGCTCAACTGATACTCAAGGTAACTAAGTTGGCCATTTGTCCCCTTTCAAATTTGTGTTCTCTTTAGGCTTCACTAAGATTAAAGGGGCACAGCCCATACTTAACTCTTGGGTAAGCCAGCTCTGGTAGCACGATGGTATCAAAAAATCTTTCTAATTTTGGAAGCTGGTCACTCCAGAAGACTTTGTCAAAATACACTCTCTCTTTGTACATTTCAGTACCACCTTTCACATCTGTAAGGTCATCGTTGTACCCTTCCGAAGGAAATTCATTACAAGATTCTGGGCTGATGTTTTCGCATAGTCCAAGGCGGACTTTCTTCTTTGCCACGTTTACTCCTCCGTCTGGGTCGACTAGTTTACAGTTTAACTTCATATAATCCTTTACCCTAAAAAAAATTGTTTATGAAGGTAAAATTAGTCTGAAAATAAATATTTGAAAGGGATTCATCGAATTTCAGCTTTATACCTTTGAACAAGCACTGCCTTTTTCCCTGTTGTTCGACCTCCTCTGCATTGTAGCCAGCGTCTTAACATCCAGCAATTGCATTCTTCGGGAGTTTCCTTAGGTAGTTTCGCCCCAGGAATATCGTCTTCTGTTAAAGAAACAGAAGTCGAAATTTTCGCGCTCCCGTCCGACGGCTCCGCCATATTCAAAATAGTTGTCCTTCCAATATGGGCCCGCGTTCCAATTGGCCCGTGGTAAACCAAAAATGTCACGTGATTTTGAAAGTGAGCTATAGTGCTTCTCGTTACTATATGTCATTGGTTACAGTTCAGTACCTCAAGCTGCTTTGACTTTTTTATGAAATACCATACTATTAAATCTTTCTTCTGCAGTTGTTATAATTGAAATTTTCATATATTCAAAATCATATACTACATATTCTTTAGTTGTGTATGAATATTTTGGCTGTTTCTGTAACAGCACAATTAAACTTTCATGTGGTATATACTATTGACTGCTTGATGTTGATTTTGCATTAATTTTTTTGCAGGAGTATGTAGTGCAGCCATTTTTTTAAACACATGAAGATTTCAATAACTCTTTCTTGCATTGTTTTTATGATTACCTTAAAAAAGCACAGCCACATACTATACAGTAGGCACTCTCTATTACCAAACCTTTATTCAAAGTTTTTGTAGAATCCAATTATTTTACCCTCAATTTTTTATGTAATGACATTGTATCTCTAACTTCTGTTGATATGGCATCTCTTTTGAGGGAAGAGGAATTTTTCTATCTAGCACTGGGAGTACCATTCCAACTGAAGAGAGTAAACAAATTGAAACGTGCACTATTCATAATGCTCTCAATTGTGGTTACCTAGGAATGAAACAATGACTGCAGTAGACAATAAAATATCTAATCAGAAGACTCTTCTTACGATGAATCTCATGCAATGATAACAATAGAGCATAAACATAAAATAATTGGGGCATTCAGCTCATCCTCGGTGTAAGAATATATTGCTTTTAAAAGTGATGTACAACAAAGCGGACAAAGCAGTAAAGACTAAGAAATTAAAACTAAAATAAGAAACAGGTTTTTACGCTGTGGTAAACACCAGCACTAATATCAGTTCTTCAAGATTTCACTTGCAAAAGATTTACAATAATTTTCAATTTGTTTTAAGTGAATATTATTATCATACTTCATAAACTCTGTATTCCGTGTAAGGATAACAGATAATGTTACCTCTATTCCTTCTGGTGCAATCTCAGTGGCAGTGAAAGAGCTAAATGAAGTTCACTTTTTAAGCACTGTGTTGAGCGGTATACTGATCATGTCATTTGCACAGGGTGTCAATAATTGTGTACCAAACAAAGCATAACGAATATAGTAATGGGGATTAGGATAATAGCTAAAGGCATTGTCACTTCTTCAAAAACTAGCTTCGCGAGGTTTTGCGGGAGTCGTATTACTAGTATAGTTATCTGAAAGCAAAGCGGCTACTCGAAAGTAGTTTCCAAAAAAAAAAAAACAAAAAAACAAATCGCAACGATCCGCAAGAGCAGAAACATGAAAAGGTTTTAGCCACTTTCGTCTGCTCATCCTGGAAGTAACTTAAGTCGCTTCTTTCGAAAGTGAAAAAGAAGAACTTTAAATCTTACATCTCGCTGGTGAATTAAAAGCAGATTACAAAGTTACGCTGATAAAGTACGTACCGGTTATTCTGCTGACGAGCAACGCTGATGTGAAAATGACACCAAAGTAGAAACGTAATGATTTGTTCCACATAACTATTTCAACACATAGTTGAGAAATGAAAAACATATGAAAAACGTTCTTGGCAATCCCTCTCATTCACAGCTGTTTACCCTCCGCAAAATTAAGCGAAGCAGTTGTCACCACACAGTTTTAGTACTTAGTTTACATCAAAACAACTCAGTTAGCGGTCTCAGTTTCATTGATTCTAATTCCACATGTGATCGAGTTATGAAAACTAGTCAATAATAATTAACTGAACAAACGCATAGAAACAACCTTTTTCTGGAAAGTCCCAGTTATTTTATTTGTAATATCTTATTCAAGGCATTAACCTTTTTTATATAAATTCGAAACCTTTAACTCATTTCTGTCACGCAAGTAAAATTTGGGTACATATATACCCAAGGAAGAAAAAAATTCGCAAAAAATTGCGTTACATCCGATTCCCTCCATATTTGGAGAACAGGGAGGTTATAGACTTAGCCAATCACCGAGCGATTTTGGGCTAAAACACTTAAATGTGCCATACACGACGAATTTTTCATTTTTCACTTTCCGACCGTGAGTATGGCGTCCGTGTCGAAGAGAGCGCGAGTCGAGTATGTCGATCCAAATGACGTTCTAGAGATGATTTTGGATGGCGATGAAGATCCTGGTGGTATGTCTAGTGGCGAGGAAAGCGATTTAGATCGCCAGCTCGAAAATCAGAGCGAAGAATCAAGGTAAGCGATCAATAAACTTTCGAACACGAGGCTTCCCCAAAGTGACGCAGTTGCCCAGAGGTTTTTGAAATGCGAGGATATGCTCTTTAGCATGCCTTTTTTGCGTCTGAATTCTTGCCTATGTCATAAAAGATATCTATGAATTCATATACGGGAGTACACAGCTCAATAATTTTGGAGGAAAGCTTCTTTTTGAGCGATATTTTGGTCTAACAAAAGGGGACGCGAAATACGAGCCGACGCTAAAGTGATGTTGTGTTTCCATGGAGAGATGCGATCGGGTCGTGTTGCTTGATTTTGTTGTGTACGCGTTTGTGAATTGGCATTTGTTTTCTTATTTTTTGTGTGATTAAATTTTAAATAAAGCTAAGTAAAAACAAAGTGTGTTTGTAATCATCTTAGTGCTGAAGAAGAAGAAGAACATGAAGAAGGAGAGCGTGTAGTAATTGAAGAAGATGAAGAAGGAACGCAGGAGGATGCCCGTGATACAGATGTTCCTGGTGTGTCAACTATTTTTCAATTGGCATAAATTTAGCCTAAATAGTAGAAATTTGAAATTATTATATAAAATTCTTACTTTCATTTGCACATTTGCACATGATTCCAGCATATTTATTTATTTACATGGTGATAAAAATATTTCAATAATTATTTTTATGTTTCCATGTAGTCCCCCATGGCTTTGCTACTCCTGCTCCTGCTGGTCGTGGTCCTGCTAACCCTGCTGTTCCTCCAGGTCAGTATTTGAACTGTATAAGTACTATTTATGCAAGAGAAAGTTTATTTTTTGGCCCATATCAGCATATCTGTGGATTATACACACATCCAATTATAATATTATTTTATATTTGTATAGTACCCCACGCCCCTGCTTCGTTTTATGGTGATCCCCGTCCCCGTCCCCGTGTCCGTGCCCCAGTTGTACGTCCCGGTGCTCGTGGTCGTGTTCTTGGTCGTGGTCGTGGTCGTGGTCCTGCTAGTGCTCCTGGTCCTGTTCGTGGTGATGCTGTCCCTGGTCCAGCACCCAAGAGCTATGATGACGCAGATGTTGGCAATATCCTCCCTGGTTTCAACCCTTCGCGCCCACCTGGTATCCACTTTGGCCGACCTCTTCTCCGGAATGCTATGACAAGGGCTGTTGATTTTTTTTTCCTTTTCTTTACAGTAGATATGATAAACACTATATGTAATAATACTAACAGTTATGCTACTGAGCATATAACAGAAGGTAACTTTCGGTCTTATGCTCAGCCTGATGGGAGCTGGTTAGACGTAACACCTGATGAGATCAAGAGGTTGATTGCTATGTTGATTTATTTTGGTCTTGTCAAAATTGGAAATGTAGACAGGTATTGGAGTGTAAAGACCCTGTACCATGGTCTCTGGGCACGAGCAATCATGTCTAGAACCAGATTTAGAGCCCTTATGGCCCTGCTACATGTTGTCGATCCAGCAACTGAGGAGACCGGGGATAAATTACGTAAAGTAGAGTCATTTATTGGTTATTTTAAATCTAGATGTCTTTCTTTATATCAACCTAGACAAAATGTAGCTATTGATGAACGTATGGTAAAGTCTAGGCATAGGTCTGGTATACGGCAGTACATCAAGGACAAGCCCACAAAATGGGGAATCAAACTCTGGGTGCTAGCAGACAGCTCTAATGGCTACACTGTGGACTTTGATGTCTACATTGGTAAAGCAGCAGGGCAGACTGTTAGTGCAAATGGGCTTGGCTTTGATGTTGTTGTGAAACTAATGGAACATTTCCTAAATCAGGGCTACCATTTATTTGTTGACAATTTTTACACTTCAGTGACCCTATTTAAACATTTGTTTACAGTAGGGGTCCCTGCCACAGGTACCATCATGGAGACCAGAAGAGATTTTCCTCCTATTCTGAAGAATGGCAAGGCATGGGCCAAGAAAGAAAAAAGGGGAAGTATGCGTTGGCATAGGGATCCCCCCTGTTTAGCATTGCAGTGGGTGGATAATAAAGTCGTTTCAATGTTAACAACCATAGATAATGCTAATGATCAGGTGCAGGTGTCCCGTAAATCTAAGACTGCTGGTGTGTGGAGCACTAAAGTGGTACCACAGCCCAAAACTATTAGTAATTATAATAAATATATGAATGCAGTCGACAGATCTGATCAGATTTTAGCTACCAATAATGTCTTACGTAAGTGTATGAGGTGGTGGAAAACTTTGTTTTTCCACCTCATTGATATAGCTGTAGTTAACAGTTTTATTCTTTTCAAAGAGCACCAGGCTAAGTTTCCTGACAATGAAGCCCTTCGTAGGTCACCTGATTATTCACTGGCTCAATTCAGGGAAGAGCTTGTAAGACAATTGTGTGATTTCCCTGAATATGATGTACCACCTGTACATGGCACAGCGAAACCAGCTCCTCCTCCTCCGGGGGAGTTCGAAACTGTGCATATTCCAGTTTTCTCCAAGGAGAAGAAACGCTGTGTCGTGTGCTACAAGAAAACCAAGGCTGACAATAGGGTGTATTCTTTTTGCAGAGCACCACAATGCAACAAGAGCTACATGCATGTGACGGGGGATAAGAACTGCTTTGCGGAGTTTCACACCAGGGAGTATCACAACACTTAAATTCATAGTTTATTATCTCTATTATGCATTGTTCTTGATATATAAAAATAATTAATAAAAAAATAATAAAATAAAGAAATACCAAAAAAAATACTGTAGTTTATATGACTTAGGTTAGTACCAAATTAACGTTATTGTGAGTTAGGTGCAGCATTAGCAGTGGGGCCTGCCAATGATTGGCAGGGGTGGAGGAGGGTCCCTCGGGGGGAGGGGGGGCCCTTTTTCCTTTTTCAATGCTTTCAGACCCAGCCCTAAACAGATACACCTGCAAACAACATTTTCCAAAAAAAAAAAATTTTTGCCGATTTTCATGTACTAACATGGTTGTATATAAAAAATCATATCTAATTCTAGATTTTATCTTTTTCAGCCAGATTTTCAGGACACTCTCCTGATATGATGAGGAACATTTTTCTTTTTAACAGTTCTGTACAATAACCTATCATTCTGGAAAAATTTCATTTTTTCCACAAATCTCATGAATAATTATGCAAATTTATGCTAATTAGGATTTTTTTACTGAAATATTATTGGATGTCATGATGAGATTCTTTTTTTTATAAGAAGCCCATTTTATCCCCTTTCAATTGAGATATAGTAGTCCACATTGCTGTAAATACCTGTTGAGATATTAAATAAAATGTCCATTGTGGTCAATTTTGTGCTTTTTGTGCCTGACAAAAATGAGTTAATCACATTTCTCTTCGTTGAACATCGATGTCCTCACTGGGAGTAAAAGGAGAAGTTGTAATGACAGCAAAAAAAAGCAATAAAAAAATGTACTATATATTATATTGTAATTTATACCGCTGTAAGATTAAAGGATTGACATTTCGAGCTTAAGACCTTTGTCTTCTGTTCTCAAGAGATGTGATGAAGGGCTTAACGTTCAAGACGTCTTAGTTCGGTGGTACGACTTTCATTCTTCAACTCGTTTCCTAAACTATTTTTTGTGTTTCAATTTCAGAAGAACACAGCACCAGTTTCGTTAGAAACTAATTACCTTTATACAATGAAAGTGTTATAAATGAACTTTTAAAAGACTACTCTGCGATTCCAGAACTTAACGACCTTTGCCACGACGGGAAGTCGTGCTTCATCTCATGACAAACCTGACATGCGCCTTAAAATCACAAACGTATTTTTCTTTTAAAAGAAATGTCCAACTGCAACTAGGAGGACGACCATAGACAGTTTGACGCTATGCTGGTTTTAAACAATGAATGTAACTTAAAAAAGTTTCAATTCACCGAGCCCAACTTCGTGCTTGCTATATCGGAAAATGCTCTCATCTTAAATTGCCAAAACCGTGTCATACGTAATTTTAACAACAATGCGTGGTAATTTTTTTTTTGTTTTTAATTTGCAATTAAGTGAGCTGTGTTTCATTGTCTTTAAGTTGCAGTATTTCAATTTTAAAAAGTTAAAAATAGGGGCATCGAACGACTTCGAATATCTTTTCTTCGAGTCAAAAATTGTCTGGAATTTTCTATAGGTTGTGGAAGGCTAAAAATTTCTAGATAACAGTTCCAGTTATATACAATTTTCGTATCATATCTAATAAATTCTGTACGATTTTCTTAAGTTTAATTTTTCGCATTTCAGTTCCCAAGTTAGCCTATTTTTCGTAAAGGCGATGGAGAGAGGTTTCGTAAAACTTAAAATTGTATCTAAAATTTTCGGTAAACAATACTGAGGCCCTTGTAATTTTGAAAAGACTCTAGTTGCCCTAAGACGACCGAACAGATCCAAATATGCCAGCAGTTTACAGAGATATTGTTAAACGTAATAAAAATCACTTGTACAGATTTCTAACAATCCGATCAACTGTTCGACATTCCTGACCCGAGGAGGTCATAGTTGGTCAAAAAATTCCCATAGGGTTGTCGAGTGTTGCACTCTTAGGGCCTGATTACATGACACCAGGGCGACTTTCGCGCCGGGGCGAGTTCACTCCGGTTCTCTCTCATGGCTCTACATTTGTTTACATGATACCACAACAAAATGTCATGCCGGCGCGAGTCGCCCCGGCGTGAGTTCACCCCGGTTGTCGCACCGGGACGAGAATTTCACTCCGGTACGAGATTTCGCAACGGTATCATGTAAACGTAAACGACCATTCGTTTCGGTGTGAAATCGATTTGCAGGTCGACTGGAACGGGTAGCGCATGCGTAATTTTTGTCAATCCAAGACGGTTTCGTCACGTTGGACGTGGGATGATGAAAAAACTGTCATCATGTAAACGCAATACGAAATCACGAAGTCATCGCAGTGTGAAACTCGCGCCGGTGCGAGTTTTCCCATGTAAACACCCCCTTAGGAGTGATCAACAGGAAACTTCTCTTTAGTATGTCAATAAAATTCCAAGCAATTCAGGTGATGACAATTGAGGTTAACTAATAAGGAAAATATAACTGATCTGACAGCAACTTCTCCCTACATTATCAAACATTATTAAGCAACTCAGACTTTAGGAATGTTTTACTGATCTAACTGCAACTTCTCTACACTAAGGGAAACTTCTCATCCACAGGGCTCGTTAACGTCAAGTCAAACTGAAAAACGAAAAGCGAGGTGTTTGACTGTGATGAAACGCGTGTATCAAGTTTTTAAATCGCTTCTCGAACAAATGACTTGGAAGGAGAAATTAACCATGCAAGTACAAGCTGGGTTTCATCAGATATCCAAACACGTCACGGTGCTTGATTTCCTTTGTCTTTCTATTATGCAATTTTGATGAGTTTGAGATAATTATTTCACATATTACGTTCTTCCTTTTGCTTTTCTCTTGACATATCCAGGGACCATTTGCTTAAGACTCGGAAGTTGGAGTTTAATGTCAACAGTGGACGAAACGAGTGGTCGCTGTTCGTTCACATTATCCTGGTGCGAGATTCCGTCTCCGTAACGGCGTGATAGTTCATATTGCCCCAGAACGGAAACCTTTGAAAAATACTTTTCTTGTGGTAGCATGCAAACAAACCCAGAGCCACAACAGGTAGTGAACTTGCCCTTTTGAAGGTTGTACCGGTATCATATAAATACCCCTCTCCCTTAAAAAGGAGGCTTGTTCCTATCGGCAATGCAATTTATAGTCATACAACTTATGTCAACACGGCAACACCGGCGCTAAATGGACAAGCACTACAAGTAGCTAAGTGTATCACAATTCAAACAAGTTTTTTTTTCACGAGTCTTGTAGGGAGCCAAAGTTATCAGAGGGAACGAGAAAGGTTCATACAGGCTGGGTCAATATGAGACGGTTTGCTTGGTCAGTATCGTAAGCTTTTTAATCAGGTTTGTTGTACATCTCTTCCATTTTTTTGGGAAGGGAATTCAGTAGGCTAGGGTTTCAATTAAAATTTGGCCGTGATGAAGGGGAAAAGACGGAAGGAAGTGGAGATGGATTTGAAGAATGCGTATTTGTAGCACATAATGGCGTTCCAAGGATTCTATCAGCGAATCGTTTAGGAATGTAAAATGGTTGTGACTGGAAGGGATACTTCAAAATAAGGTGAGACATTTCGTGACATATACATAAGATATCTCAAACTAAGGCGACACATTGATATGGTGTCACCATAGCAACATATGAAATCTAAACATTTCGAGACAGCGCTTAATTCTAATCACTACATGTGGACATTCGCTCCTGCTATAGATCAGTGCCTAACCCAGCAGTTACTCTGCATAAACGTTTTTCTGCCAAAGATGCTTACACTGAGGTTGTCAGTTACACTGTCATGAAACGTGACCAGATGTCTCGTTTTATCCTTTATTGTATATGTCATGAAATGTCCAACCTTATTTTGAAGTATCCATTCCAGTTATAACCAACTTAAGATTAGCTTAGAATAGAAATGTTTGGAGGGAGGGGGAATGTTTATTAGCGGGGGTGGAGGGGGGGAGGGGGTGGAGGAGGAGGTTAAATAAAAACTCGTCCGTGGTGAAGGGGAAGAGATGGAAGAGGTTGTAGAATTCTACTAAAGACAAAACTGTGTGCAGTATCAAAAATTGTGAGCAGTATTAAAAATGGACAAATTTTCGTTGAATCCGAGTCCAAATTTGCTCAAGTTCTCTGGTGTAGTACATCATGTACAACTAAGGCAACGACCACAACAACCATCCAACCAACCAAAACACTGCATTTGTAAAGCGTTATTTTCAAACTGTCTGTTTCTCGTATGCACCGTCTCAGCAACCTTGGCATTTTGAGTAATCTGATTAGTGTACTATCTTAAGATATTCAACTCTGTTCACTTCCGTGAAGGTCGGGGTTCTGGGAAATCCTTTTACAATGGAGAGTTTTGGTCGAAAAAGAAAAAAAAAAACGGAGGGCGTCAGTTCTAGTTTTACGGCTGTGTACGAGAGATGACTGAGGTTGCTTCGTTGGTATATACTAAAACAATAATTGTCTTCAATCTCGGTGAATAGTGGCCTTAAAAATATTCTGCACTATTCAACTCCAATTCAGTCAATAACTTAATTATAGTTCCTTTATAGTTCCAATCTTTTTCTCAAAACGATAACTTCCAGCGTTCCACACCAGCAGTGTTTTCTCGTTACAAAGATAAATAATTCGCGGTAAGCCGAGGTCGCGTTATTTCTTCCTCATCTGCTGAACTGTCTCGAATCTGCGTTCCTCTTCGATTTATAAATCTTTGCTTTCTCTTGCAGCTTGCGACTTTTAAATCCCGCGCCGAAACCTCCTCCACCGCCTCGCCTCTGAATTCGCTCTCCTTTACTGCTATGAACATCTTACAAAAAAGAGCAAGTCAAGGAACAATTACTGTATCATCGTACTGCTTAATAAAAAGGACACCACTATCAAGCGCAGCAACTTTGAAAGGTGTTTCAAATTTTCGTTTCCAAATTGTTAACTCCATTTAATAAATAACTGAAAATTAACTAATAGATGTGAAAGTAACAACACTGGACCTCCATTATGTTGCTGGAACCACACAGTATCACAAAGCAATCTCACACAGTACAGTACTGTTCAGTAGCTTTTCAAAGAATGGCCACATTGCATTGTTTGATCCACAGATGAAAAAGTTAGGAATCAATGTCAGTATCTGTTATAATAAGTTATAATAAGTGTTAATGTTGGGTTAGGGGAGGGGTAGGTGCACATTTGCCCAGATACTGACATTGATCCAAAGTTATAATATAGCTACGTTCTTACGCGCGCTCTGACAGGTCAAAAACCTATGTTTTATCAGAGTATAAAACATAGAAAAAGCGTGTTTTATTGTTTTTCGCCACATTACCTCTACTCAACAATTCTGTAAGAGACGGCGAAAAACATTTTCTTTGAAGAAATTCATGATGGAGCTCTCTGCGAAGCAGCAGAAAGTTTTGAAGCTGAGAATAATAAAACAAATAAAGAAGAAGAAGCGAAAAGTTGCTATTCAATGGCGTCGGTTTGCCGATCTGTGTGCTTTGTTGTTTCTACTTGCGGCGTGTAAAATCTATATCATAAAGCGAATAAAGAAGCCTAAGCCGTGTATTACACTGTGATAAAACACGACGGGCATTTGAGAACACGAGGGAAATGTGGAAAACACGAGCCGCAGTTCTCAAATGCCCGTCGTGTTTTATCACAGTGTAATACACGGCTTAGGCTTCTTTATTTGTTAATTAGAACCATACTGTATGGTAAAACAAACGGTACTACAGTACAGTACCATTAAGTAGCTTTACAAAGAATGGCCACATTGCATAGTGAAAAAGTTAGAACCACACTGTATAGTAAAACATACAGTATCACAGTACAGTACTGTTCAGTAGCTTTACAAAGAATGGTCACACTGCATGGTTTGTTCCACAGATGAAAAAGTTAGAACCACACTGTATAGTAACACAAACAGTACCACAGTACAGTATTGTTCAGTAGCTTTACAAAGAATGGTCACACTGCATGGTTTGATCCACAGATGAAAAAGCTAGAACCACACTGTATAGTAAAACAAACAGTACCACAGTACAGTACTGTTAAGTAGCTTTACAAAGAATGGTCACACTACATGGTTTGATCCACAGGTGAAAACGTTTAGAACCATACTGTAAAACAAACATGACCAAAGTACAGTATTGTTCAGTTAGCTTTCCAATACGTGTTCACAATGTCTAGCTTCGTCTGGAGCAGAACTGCACAAGGCGAAAACGAAATTGCAATTGCTGGATAAAAGCATGCCAAAATTCACGTTTCACGAACGCTGGGATGAACACAATTCGAGCTGGCAATAAACATTTCCCCAAACACTGAAGCCCGCAATCATAAGACAGATTGGCAAAGGATACTTAAATTAACCCTCGGGGGTACCACGAAACCGAATGAAGGGGCCACTCTCTGAAGATCAAGTGCCTCCACATTGAAGATGCTTTTGTGCTGATGAGACGCGTAGGCCTGGAGATAGGACCGGTATGCTTCACGGGCTGACTTGTGCAGGTAGTAATTCTTCTCGATGAGTTTTTCCAGCTGAGAGAACAAGCATAGGACAGGATAGTATTAATGCGATTGGCCCGGTTCTGCATTGCTCCGACAGGTGATTGGCTAAAGAAGAACGCACCAATGAAAAGTAACACTAGAAGCAACCACGACGAGGTTTCACACGTTTTCTCCCGCTCAGGGTTGATATGTTTTTCCTTTGCGTTGTGACTGGCCATTGGACTGTTTGATTTGTGAAACGTAACTGCTTCGGTTTTAGTTTTTTTGACAGTAAATGGTAAAACGCTAAAAACCGATCAATTCAACAGCGAAACAAAACCTCAGGAGAAACAATCAATCTCACCTGTGACTGAATATTGAAGATTTTTGACGCAGAGAAGTCGTACTCGTTAAGCGGAACCTTGACCGAAAAAGACATATTAGTAACAGGAATGAATCGCCACTACAGCACTTTTCTGGGTTAACCTCCAAGAAACTCTGTCACACACTTACACCAATTAACTCTTTTACTCCCAAGATCTGAGCGGCAATTCTCTTTGATGAGTTGCATTATACACTCCTTATTTCCCAGTTGAGAGAATTTGGTGCTAAATCAACTCATTAACCTCATGTTGATCGCGTGCCCAATTCTCACCATCCATTTTCTTTGTATGGTATTGATATTGAAACGAGAAGCTGAAAGGGTTAAATTGTTGAAAAACGAAAACAAGTATTTGGATTACCAAAACCAAAGGACGTAGGCAAGAATCCTAACTACTTATTTCCAGACAGCCTTCAAACAGTTTCCTGCTATTTTCGTTAGCGGATACCAACGATGGAGATGGATGACAACTCAAAAACTTAGTTTCGTTTAGTTTATTGGTATGTGGTAAATAAAGAAATACATGTAACATGATTTCACACAAAAAGAAAAACAAAAAGAAAAACAAAAAGAAAAACAAAAAAACAATAAAAGAACAATACAAAAAAAAAACAACAACAACAACAACAAAAAAAAAAACAGAAAGACAGAACTACGCTGACAGAAGATGAAAATAGGGCAAGAGTCCCAGATGAGTTTGTTCCCCCCAAAATTGTATAAAACAAGATACCTTCTAAAATGGCAAGTATCTATAAAAAGAGGGAAGAGTGTATGCAATAACAATGTATCTATGAAGGCGGATTGTAACTTCGCTCCCTCTAATAGTGAACAGGGATTAAACTTTTCAACTGCCTAACACTTTAACGCTAAATTTGAAGGATGGTCAACATGGCTTACTTAAATCACTTTATTAAAGGTAGTTATGGATCAAACAGCTACATTAGTTACATGTACCCTGTATAAACACACAAACAACACCTGGCAACTGATGTTAAATGAGGGGTACCTTTGCTTGCTTCAGATATCTTAAGAATGCCACCTCTTCCGGTAACAGGAAAAGTAAAGCATGACCACGCCCTTCTGTACCACGTGCCGTGCGACCCACCCTGTGAATGTACTCCTGGGAAATGACAGAGTAATAACAATTGGTCCAGCCAATGAAAAGCTGCATCTTCACTTATTGCACTCGACAAATACACTTGGTTGTTTAGCAATACAAATTCGTTCGTCAACAACCCCAACACTCGAGGACACTGCCATCGTATTTTAGGGACGGACCATTACAAAAGTGATGGGGTGGGGGGGGGGGGGGGGTTGGGGAAAAAACCAAAAAAAAATTAATGCAAGGCAAAATGCCAAAAAAAAAATTCATGCAAAGAAGAAGGTAAAAAAAAATTCATGCAGAAGGAAGGTCCAATTGTGACTTTTTCACACGTAGTAAAAAAAATTCGTGCAGAGAGGTTCACCTGAAAAAAAAATTCCTGCAAAAGCAGTGAGCGAAAAAAAAAATTCGTGCAAGCTTAAAATTCCCCATCCCCCCCCCCCCCCAATCACTTTTCTAATGGTCCGTCCCTTAAGTTTAAACGCAGCCTTGCTCACGTTCGTTAAAAGCGGCCTATCCTCCTTGCGAACAAGTCCGGGAAAATGATAATTCCTTGATAATTCCACTTGGCAGTTGATATGTGGGACTTTGATGTAATCGTGCACACGAAGCATTAGAGGAGCAGAGAAAACAAGTTAACAAGTTATTGTCAGTGAAATCAAGGTGAATAGAAAAGTTAAGAAAAGTTCTGCCGATCTTGAAATTGAAAAAAAAAATTTTTTTTCAAGTGTAAACCAACGAAGCAACCTCAATCACATCAAAGCGACGGTAAAATTTTTTATATCATAGATACTGAGATTTCCTCACGAAAAAAACTGTACGTAAAAATGATACGTAAAATGCATTAGCCAATAGGAAACGCGAACGATGAAAACTCACTAGTGAAAAAACGTCGTTCGTCCAATCACAAACGCGAACGACGAAAACTCACTAGTGAACAACATCGCATCGCGATTTCGATGAAATTTGAACCTATAAGCCTCAGTCAGGTTTTTTTTTCAGCTGAAAAATGTTTATAAAAGTTGTGAAGGTATAAACTAACGTTTTATTTCTTGTGTTACTTCATTAAATATTTGATTTTGAAAGAGAAACTGATGTTTTAGTTATTCTAGTTTTACACGCATACATTGCAGTTGAACGGGTTCCCTAAACACGCGCGTAAGATTGACAAAATTTGGCTTTTCAAAAATCTCAGTATCTATAAAATAAACAAATTACACCATGGAAAATGCGCGCGTACGATTTTTTATTCACTCGTTGAGTTGTATCAGAAAACTCACTCGTTCGCTGCGCTCACTCGTTCGTTTTCTGATACTACTCAACTCGTGAATAAAAATCGTACGCGCGCATTTTCCATGGAGTAATCTCTATATTTCAAATAGGCTGTTACAACTCACTTTTTAAAGTGAGTTTTAATGCTTTCCCAGATCCAACGGTACTGTTAAGCCAATAGGAGGTGTAAAGTTATGAATATGCTCACGTAGTGAGCCAATCAGATTACTCAAAATGCTAAGGTTGCTGAGTTGGTATATACTTCCTATTAATAATATGGTTTGAGTGCAAATATCCCGCATACGAAAGAGTAGTATGATTCACTTCATGATTCTCTATGGAGTACAGAATATTTGGAATAATTTCCGCACAGGTCCCTACTTCATTATGCATGCTGTAGTCATACTGTTTCATTTTGCAATAACAAGAAATATTTACATGTGCATTACCCTAAACAAATTCATCTGCTGCATGCATAATGAGTAGGGACCTGTGCGCAAATCTTGCCGAATATTTATGTCCCAAAGCCGAGCAAACGTTTCCTACAAAATCAGTCTTCAAACGGTTCTACATCAATGATCCAACACCCAACATCAATTCTTTTGGAAACAGTTCAAATAGCTACGTATACCACGTGTACATCACGTGTACACCACGCCATGTCTACGCTACACTTACCTTAGGGTCATCTGGAGGGTCGAACTGCACAATCCAGTCCACTTCCGGTATATCAAGGCCTCGGGCTGCCACATCCGTACATAGCAAAGTTCCGGACTTTGCGTTGCAAAATTCAAAAAACGTCGTCGTACGTTTCTGCTGCTTTTGTTTTCCCTATAAAGTGAGCACAGTTTGATGTTAGAGGGCTACAAAAGCTGAATTGTCCGCTATTGAAGCCAGACAGCTGTAAGCCAAGTTATAGCTACACTGTGATAGCTTAACGGCGTAACTAACTGGGGGGATACCACTGGTGAAGATGGACAATCAACACCAACACAATTAACAAAGCCATACTTGTTCAATACTCTGACAAATTTATGCACAGCATTGTATTAAAATGCATAGTGTTGCATTGTGTCGTCCTAGAATGCATCGTTGAACTATTGTTATGGCCATATAATACAATACAATGCAATGCATAAAATTATCGGAGTATTGCACAACCCTCAACAAAGCCACTGACACTGAAAACAAAGAGCTGCGCATGAAGAAGGTCGATTACGCGTTAGAGTTTTCATCGTAACTTCCGCTTGGTTCTTGGATAAAGTTAATTGGTTTGCTAGTGGTAATTATCGGGCTCAGGCAAGCGTCTCTCAGAAGGGTTAAGACATTGGAATGCACGGAACTGTGGAACGATGTTGTTTGCTTTAGGTGTCATTAGTAGATTAAGCCATACAGTGCGATCACTCTACGAAAAGTTACTGATCGCTTCAATACTGTGGTACTGTGTTTCTGACTTTCACGATACAGTGTGGTTCTAACCTTTTCATCTATAGATCAAACCATGCAAAATGGCCATTCTGAAATGTGCTTATGGCACACTCTATTATTATTGTTGTAATAATATGCATGCAAAAATTCAAATGGGCTGATTGGCTGAGAGCAAGTCAATTAATCCTAAATAGTGCAGAACGTTGAAATTGAGTTCAGAAAATATAATCTGAAATTAATTTCCATGTAAATCATTAACAAGTAATCAAATGATTTTGAGTGCAATCTTGCATAAATAAGCACTATTACTCTATCTCTCTGTACGCGCGCTGTAATTGGTCAATTTATCGGGCCGTTCTTTCTTGTACGGCCCGCTAAATTTAAAAGTTTGTTTTGGTCGCCAAAATGTCTCCAGCGATATAAAAAATATCTTACAAACTTCGTTTTCTCGATCTGTACTGTTAGTTACGGATCCTCGTTTTTTTCTGCTTGCATCTGTAGCCCGCACGCTTCGCGCCTGGGCCATAAATCCGAGCGGAAGAAACTCGATCCGTAACTTACAATACGGACCTCGAACTCGGTTAGTAAGAGGTATGTAAAATTGCAAAGACAAAAAATTGCATTCGCATTACAGGCTCGTGCGATTTTTTTTTTTTTTTGCTCATTTGAAAATTTACATGTGCTCATTTATTCCAAATTGCACTCGAGACCATTTGATTACCTGTGCAAGCGCTGCACGTAACCAAAACAAGTTGAGTTAGACCACTCAAGAGATGGATGGTTATCTACGGAACATACAATGGCAATTTACACCTAACGCAATTTTTTTCCCTTAAAGTACTTACATGTATATGTGATACGGGCAGATCAATGTAGTTCAGTAGTTCGTAGTGGTATTTTACAGAGTTACATGACGAGAAAAACACCATAACTTTTTTGGTTCTATTCTTTTTAAGGAACGTGAACAGCACAAGAAAGCGCTTTTCAGAGGGCACCACAATATATCCCTGAAGAAAAAAATAAGAAATATTTATTAGGCAATTAGTTTACGATTTGCATCAAATAGATTGAGAGCGTTTCATCACCGAAAGAAGATTTCCATACAGTATACTCGTACCTCAAACTCTCAACCCCTCACATCCCGAGTTCAATAAATTCTCCTTACTGTTCTCCAGACATTTGTCAGTACAATAGCAGAGAGAATTTCATCATAGATCATGACAAGTGTTTATATGTGATCTGTTCTGTTGTTCTCGTAAGCCTTATGATTGCTTTTATACTGATACGGTAAGGAGAAGCTATTTGTTGAACATTTTTGGTATTGTAACGTTCAGGGTTCTAAACGTTACGATTTTTATTTCCACTCTGTCCTGCAATCTACAACCTCACTTTTCTCGCGACCTCTATGTTTTACTCACATGCCAATATATAGGTGCTTAAGTGTGAAATGACTAACATTCTCATATGCACGTGCATGATACTAGGTGAGAACATTACAGGTATGTAAAAGGTTAAAGCATTTTCAGGGTCCGAAATTGCACTTTCCTGGTCGCCAATGCGACTAAAAATTTTGCACTGGTGACCAGAATTTCACAACCGGTCGCCAGCGGGCGATTAACTATTTCATAGCGATGTGTCGATCGTCTTGACAGAACGCGAAAGGAAAGATCGTTTTGAACATAGAGCAAAGAACCAAACGGCAGTTTTTCTGACGCGTACATTTCTTCTCCAAAACGTAGAGACAAGAGAAGGTATAAAGTTGACTTGAAACATTTGGCAGTCGCACGAAACTGCGTATATGGCCGGCATTTGATTCGTTCGTGGTGGTTTTTCAGTGGTAGGTGTATAAATAATCAGCGTGTTTGTATTTAATCTTATTCGTTGGCGTAAAAATCGCCATTGCGGCCCCAAACACGTTCTCTTCGTTCTGATTCTTAAATGAAAAATTGCCGACCACATTTTTCCATATGGCGACTGAAAAAAAATTCCGGTCGCCAGTTAGCGCCTGCCTAAAAACGTTAATTTCGGACCCTGATTTTCAGGAAACGCATGACCAATACGAGCAGAGTAATAGATAATTATATCAAAGCAGGTGCTACAGACGTTGTGTAACATTGGTTGAAGTACGATTATAGGCACATTTTACATCTTAATCTGTCTGAGTCAAAGGGTTAATACGGCAGGTCTCAACACATCTACACGATTAACTTCATACATAATGTATATTCAAATCGTATAACCTTTCACGAACCTGCTCCAGGCCGTCAACAGTCGACGTTTCTCTGTGATCGTCCACGCCAACGTACAGGGGTGACTTTTTCAGTGAAACACGTGCAAGGTCTTCTACGTTTCTGGTTTGTGTAGCTGAGAATAACACAGTCTGTCTTCGTGCTAGCAAAGGAAACAGAAATTAGACGCTTTCATTTTCAAAGAACTGGAAATGAAACCATTTTTACTTACACCATTTTTACCATAGCTTGAGAGAAACCTGTTCAGTGGCCTCAAAAAATGGTAGCATTATTATAGTACATTATTATAATGATTGTATCATTATATTGCATTATTAGAACCATAATGAATGGTAAAACAAACAGTGCCACAGTACAGTAGACCTGCACGGAATGGCCATACTGCCTGGTTCTATAAAAAAGAGAAAGTTAGGATCACACAAAGGAGCAAAACAAACAGTACCACCGTTCAGTACTGTTCACTAAAGAATGGTTACATTGCATGATTTTATCCACAGACCAAAGTTAAAATTACACTATGTAGAACAAGAAACAGTGCCAGAAGTCAGAACATGTACTGTTTAGTGTAAAATGGTCTAACCTATATGTACAAAAGAAAAAGTTGAAACTAAAAAGGTTCAGTAAAACACAGTATGGTTTGATCCACAGATGAAAACATCAAACCTGCACAGTATAGTAAAACAAAAACTGCCACAGTGCAGTGCTGTTCAGTAGCTTATTAATTACTCAGCTGTTCAATCCTCAACAGCCTCTAAGACAATGTACACCACAACAGAATAAAAAAGATCATGGTCCATCTTACTTGGGAGAAGTCTGACGATTTGTTTCATTTCTTCCTCAAATCCAATCTCAAGTATTCTATCAGCTTCATCAATGATCAGACACTGCAGATTCTTGAATACAAATCCTTGCGTGTTCTGAAAAACATACCAACAGTGGTAAACATAAATTGTACGACATGAGGATATTAAGTTTTTAGAGCAGTTTTCAATTGACTACTGAGGGTAGTAACACAATTGTAAAGGTGTGGTTCTGCATTGCTACGATGAATAATCTCATCACACTTTTTCAACCAATCAGAGGTACAACTAACACCAATCATGGCAAGTGGAGAGAGTGAGTGGGGTCCAAATACAGCAAAACTGCACTGAAGAAAGTAAAAACACCCGCAATCACAAAGTAAAACTTTAATTTAAGGCGACCTAAAATTCAAAAACTGCAAACCATTTAATCTTGCAAAACCGTAAACTGCTAAATAGCTTACAATAGCTTCCTTTCCACAAAAAACTACCCTAAATGTGAAACTGCACCAAAAATAACTCAAAACTGCAGTAACCCTGGTGTCTCCCTCCGACAAAGCAGCACTTTGTCGACAAAGCTGCACTTTGTCCTCTCAACATGTGACCTCTCATGCAAAAATGTACCCTAAAGGTTTTCCGTTGAACGGCTAAACCCGTTCGTTAGCCCTTGGGTACCTGTTGGAAGGCGTTGCAAAAAGTCATTGGGAAATTTCTCTCAAACCGTTGCATTCTGATTGGTTCATAGGACTTATAGAAGTACCTCTATTGTGATTGGTTATTTATGTAATTGCTTTTGTTTTAGTTTCGTGATTACAACAGATACACGCCATCCACAAAACCAAACACAATGCAAAGCAAATGCACATTTTCTGCGCTATGAGTGGGAGAACATACCAATGCAACCTCATTGCAATTGATTATAGTTTTCCCTCTGACACATTGATGTTTGAGGGTATCGAAGTGAAGAAAATAACACCACCAAGATCATGTGAATATGAACTTTTCAACTGACATTTTTTTTCCAGATCATCATTTGCGTCTAGACAATAACATCAAATATCCAAGACTGTTCTTGCAGAGCAAAAGCAGACTTTGGTACAGTATCAATCCCAGATACAATCATGTAAACAATGGGTCACACTCATTGTTTGTGTTAATACACTTCATAAAGGTACCATGCAAATTAAAGGACATTTTCCTCTTCAGTATTCACTACCAGTACACATTGTAAGAATCAAGAACGTTAAACAGAAACTTCCAGGACAACTTCATCACTTTCCACTCACTTGCAAGTGATCTAGAAGTCTTCCAGGTGTGGCAATCAGCAGATTCACCCCTTTCTGGAGGCGTTCAGCTTCACCCTTCCTGTTGGCTCCCCCCATCACAATGCCAAAGGTGTGGTTATGGTATTTAAGCAAGTCACGTGCTACTCCATATGTCTGAAGGGACAACTCCCTTGTTGGTGAGATGATAATAACACCAGTACCTACAAATGAATTTGAGTGAATTAATTTGAATAAATAACAATCTGCTAAAATGTCTTAGACTGCTTGACAGCATTTGCTGTTTTCCTGTAACTTTTATTAATCAAAGGAGATCTTAAACCCTAACAAAGTTGGGAATATAATTCCAAACAATAACTTGGACATAAAAAATAAATAATAACATTGCATCAGCTACCCCAACATAGAGAGAAGAGGGGCGAGTTACATGAAGATGGGGTGATTATCATTTGTTTCAAAGAGCAAAAAGTGCCTATCATCACAAGATTTTTGTTAAAGATTGAAGACACATGGGTATTCCACATAGAAATCAAAGTGATTATGTATGACTCACCATTTCTTGGTTTAAATGCCAGCTTGTAAAGCAGTTCAACAGCTGGAATGAGAAATGCCAGGGTCTTTCCACTTCCTGTTCTAGCAGCTCCAAGTAAATCCCTACAAAAGAAACCATTACACTGCAAGTAATTATAGTATTATGCACAGGCGCATATTATACACGGGTAAATATGGTAATAGAGTTTTCACACAAACTGCTATCACTTAGTATACCACTAAATTTTACATATTAAAAAATATGTGGTTGCTTTGAAATACATGTATGAAATAACTTCCCTTCCCAAGCTATGAAAAATGCTTCACTAATTTGCCGTGCTCAACTCTGAAATATTTCTCAGCACTCAAATTTTTGACTCTCAAAGTCTTGTATCTCTACATGACCATGTCACATTCTCAACATACAATACATATATCATTGCTTGTACAGACAGTACCTTCCTTTAAGGAGAGGAACAATACTCTTGTGCTGGATCTCCATCATGGTTGTAAAGCCCATATCAACTATAGCATTCAAAGTCTTTTCACTGACAATTCCCGCCAGAGACTTGAACTCTCTACTTTCAGGAGCAATAAAATCTGAAAAATAATATTCTACCTGTGGATTACTGATTATTTAATGCTCCTTTGACTAAGAACTTACATCTTAAGAACCTGGATGCCACCTTGTGCAACTTTGGCTTACTGTACATGAAATCACCAACATGTACATCTATTTACAGTTTACTAAATATACCTGAAACAGCAGTTACAAAATACAAACATTGATTTGATAGACAAAGCCGGCTGGTGATGGTGACTTTTAATTATACATGTAGTCAAGTGCTGGGGTTGGGAAATTTTGAATGCTTAGCCAGTTTATAATACAGACAGCATTTCAAAGACAATTGAAAGGCTGGGGCATGATCCACCCAAATGACTTTTAGGGCTCTCGTATTTTTTCTGCATGCTTTCTACAAATTTTAATATAGGGCTCCTTTCAACAAAACACATTTGACCTCTGCATGTAGTCTTAGTTGGGGTGTGGAAGGAGTCTCTGGAATTACTCTCTCTGCCAATTATGTTGTCTCTGGGGTAGGGCATCTGACCTGAATAAATGCTTCAAGTTCAAATACATGACCTTTGCCTGGCCTCCTCCCCTCCAGATTACCACTGATACCGTGTGGGTGCATTTTTCACTGTTATTGTACAATGTAAGTTATGATAATTTATGTGACCCTCCACAGGATTTCAGGGAATAAGGGGAATGCACACACATGGCACCTTATGACACACTCCCATTCTGTTGACCTGATATTTGCTCTAAATACAAATGTCCACTACTAAGCTAAAATTGCTGTCGTAGAATACAACTGTCAGAACTGTCATAGTAAGTTTCTAAATACTACATGTACATGTATGAGCTGTCATGTTACCTTCAGAGAGTGCAACACTACCAAATGTATGTTTCTCCTTCTCTGGAAAAGCAACATCCATTGCTTTTTCATCTTTGTCATCTGGAGCAATTGATCCACTCCCTGTATAATATACCATATATCAAGTAATCAAACCTCACACAGATTTTGAAGTATAATGGGTTCAAGACAGGTTCTCCTCATGGTAGTTCTGTACTATGCAACTTTTTCAAACAATGTCCCATAGGAGAAGGGGGAGGATTGACAAAAAATGGAGAAATGCAGTTACATAAAGAAGTCAAAGCTCCAACAGCTTTGAAGAGAGTCACTTTCATATTTTTTCAAGTCTATGTAGCTTGCAGCTTGAAAAAGGTTACAGTCACAATGTTTAAAATTCTCTTGTACAGAATTATTATGATAGTTATCTATATTACCATTTTCTACAAGCTGCACTTGTCTTATCTCCTTTTTCTTCTTCCTCACCATCTTCAGTTTGTTACTCTGATCTGCTGCAAATCAATAAACATGAACTGTTAACTAAGGTGCCTTGAATAGATTTATAGGGTTATTAATTCCCACAATTGAGCATTGCCTACACTGTTATAGAGTACTAAAGTGATGACATCACAAAAACTAAATTTCTAAAGTTATGGGATTTATTGAGACATTTCAAAGGAGCATGATGAAAAATGCCTACAGGCCAAAAATCAGCCTCTCATGTCAATTTTGGAGTGAGATATTGGAACCGAGACAAAATTAGAAGGATTTGTATGGAATCATTGGAGCGTAAAAGCTATATTCTATATTATATTCGTTTTTTCACGGATGTTTTTGTTTAAGTGCGGCCACGCTACTTTTATTAAAGAAGCTGCTGAATCAAACATGGCACTCGATTATGAAACATTGCAATCGAAGAGTCGTGCGTTAATGCTTAAATTAAGTTAATGCTTAAACAATCACTCTTTGAAAAAATCCAATCGGGTCACCTTCAGTATTCTACGGCGGGAGTTAAACTAACTCTTAACCACTGTCCTACATTTGCAGCTGACAACCTAACTGCCTACTTTATTGATGCCTACTTTATTAATGCCTATTGAATACTAAATTCCAAACGACTAATGACTTTGTAATAAAAACATTTTACGGCTGGAACAAGAGGTAGTGACGGACTAGTCAGAAAATCAATCACTTTTGCAATAGCAACATTTGATCCCCGATAAATGCACGATTCAAAACGTAAACAATACGACATGACTACCAACCATTTTGCCGCAGTATTTGTTATCATAATTACCTTTGCTAACATCGGTCCCCTTCGGGAGATCTTCTTCAGGTGTGCTTGAAATCTTTCGTTTTTTGAAAGCCCGGACTACAAATTGTAGGGAAAGCAAAGAATGTAATTACAAAAATGATCAAGCTCATTTCAAAGTACAGTAATTCTACACAAGGCACACGTTGTACCTTTATGCTTTTTAAATTCAACCCACCTTTACTCAGTGACGCAGAACTACGTAAAAGCTTTCTCTTCATTTTTTTCTTTTTCTTCAGCTGGGAGAGTGAATCCATTTTTCTTCCTATTGAGAAATAATCTTAGAACACTTTCTTCCACACGTGAAAGCTCCGGAAAGGACAGGTGACCAGGCCTGATTTCTCGTTTCAGCGACTACCGCTGGTCAGTAAGTTCGAGGTTTCAGGTTGGGTGGTAGTAGGGCGGGGCCGGAGGGGGGTACCGGGCGGGTGCCATCAGCTTCCGGTGTCTGTTAAGCAAACTTACTGTTCAAATACGGGTAGTCGCCCTTGATTGAAGCTACTTCATAAAATTAGATATTATTATATAGATGTTACTTTAACTTGCAAAAGTTCCATACTTCGGAAAAATTGCTAGTTTATCGACCGAGTTGCATAAAATGGAAAAAGTTGAGAATTGTAATCTAGCTGCCATTGGTGGATTCCTGAATCTGCTCAAAAGGACGGACTGACAACCGATAAAACCAAACAGTGTAAGTGGAACATTGAGCATTCCTAATATTGGGACGCCGTTAAGGAAAAATACGTCTGTACTCTATTGCTTCCGGAAGCCCACCATGAATGTCTACAAATCCTTGTTTTGTCAGCTTTTGAGCATACAAAACCAATTACTTGCCCAGGGAGCAGTCTGCAACAGTTTCTTAAGAGTATACTATTTTCGGGTTACTGGTCTGCAACAAGAACCCATTACCTGTCTTCTATAAATTATCCATGGCATATTTATTTGAGAAGGGCGTGCAAAAGAAAATGCCTTAAATATTCCATCGTAGGAGTAGGGCCAGATGAGTTATGATCGGAGGCTAATAATGTCATCCTTTATTTTGATAATATTTATTTAGAGTATAATAATGCTGTAACTTAGAAGGGTCTTAAAAAGAAGATATCTGTTACAAGTCAGATTTGGAGATAACAATATATTCATTATGAATTCATTTTTTTCTGACCATCGTATTGTAGCTGATAAGAAGTCCAAAATAATATATAGCTACTGAGAAGAATATCTCCAAGGCAAGTGCCCTGAAATATTGTCTAAATATATTCTTTAATACATAGTTTTGAAGGTTGTTGACTAAGCGAATTATTGTCCGTCCCAAAGCTGTCAGCTGTCGAGAAACAACATTTGAAAGGTGGAACAAGAGGTGCCCGGGGTTAAGTTCTGTTGACTGCACAAAACTACAAGTCTCGTCAACAAAATACCAGGGATTCCATTTTAAACCAGGAATTAAATTTGCACAGATAGGCCTTCCTTTTATACTGCAACTGCGTTGCGACCAGGTTCCACATGGCCGTCTAGTGGATAAGATAGTTAAACACATTATTGTAACTTTGGCGGAAAAGAATCAACTAAAGCTTCAATAATTCAGATATGCTGGATAGTTCTCAAGTTATCCACAAGACGACTGCAAATTTAAGTACTATATACGTGATAAATGCTACCTTAAAGACTAATGTATCCATTGGCTCGCGTTATCCACTAAGCAAAGAACAACAGACTAGTTCTAACAATTACCTGTCGATGGCCCGTCTGTGTTATTATTCTGCACAAAACGACACAACAACACTTTTATTTGGCTACTATAGAGATCATAAATACTCTGCAAAATAGGATAAGGAGAATTTTAATCGCTCATGTAATTCAGTTCGTTTTGGAGGTTGAAGGGCCAATGCAGGTAAAAATTTAAAAGAATTTCACTCGGTATTTTAGACCAAAGAGTGGGCACAATGGAAAGACAGGTGAACTTGCCATAGATTAGTATTTTACATTGTGGATGTAATATTAATTAGAGATACCAACAGAGAGCTTGGGCAACCTGCGGTTGCTGATATAATTGAATAGTCATTTTTATACGATCTCTGTTTACTGGCGCCCGCTATTGGACACATCATAGGAACTATGCCTCCTCCGTCTTAAGTAGCGACATTTCTTTATGTCTTCCCATTCTACTCCTCTCCCTTTTTGAATTCCCTCACTGCTTCTGTTACGAGATGAGGTATCGCGGCTTACTTGCCTACCGCCACTTTCAGGTACTTTGTCGGGCATAGAGACTCTTCTGAACTCACTCTTCCGCTGTTTATCTCCGGGTAAGTGTCCTGTAGGTAGAGTTGCGCTTCTTTCGCGCGATCGTGTCGTTGTCGGATTCCCGAGGTTACCGCCTTCGCAAGGCCTTAGAACCGCCCTCGTTGCAGAACCCTGTTCCCCCAACGGTGGGAGAGAGCTTCTATTTAAACATTTTGTAGACTTTGGTTTATTGGTAACTGGCCAAGCTTCTTCGATAATACAAGGCAACTGACAAACGTTCTGTTGTTTTGAGTTCTTACCACATTCTGTAAACATAGTTTGTTTCCTTTTGTCTCCGCTTCCACGATGATCCGACAACGCGGAGTATTTCTTGCAAACCAACTTCGGTTCAGGTTCGTCTGAGCAATCACTGTCCGAAGAGCTCTCCGATTCGCCCGAACGTAGCAGTTCGTGATTAATGGTCCTTAAAGTGTACCGTTCGTTCAATATCTTGGCTATGTTTGAGTGATGTTCGATGTCCAAACGGCGTAAAGTCTTGCTCAGTTCTGCGTTGGATTTCTGACACACCACTTTATAAGATTTGGAGCTTTGCCGCGATAATCCAAGGTCCTCCGTCGTGTTATAACAACGAGACATGGCTGAATTCTCTAGCTGGGTTGTTTACGTCTTGTTTAACTCAAAAAGCGTTTGTCAGTAATGGCTGCTGTTCAATAACAAACATTTCTTTCGTGACCGTTTGTTCTTCTCGAGTCAAGTTCCACAAAAGTGCAGTAAGTACAATTAAAGTCAACAATGAGCTGTACGACTTTCTTCAAAGTTGCAGTAGAATCACAACGTAGCTGCGTAGTAAACAAGTGTCTCGCTTGTTATCTGTGATGTTTTGTAACCACAATGACTCGAGACGTGTTACGGGTCTAAGGTTTCCACATGTGCGGGACCGTCCCAGACACAGCGCGTGCCTTTTATGACCTCATCGCACGGATAGAATTTCTGCAGATCGCTTTTACATATGGCCACCGATTACCACAACATTTTTGCCGAGAACAGCACATAAGTTCACTTTCAAGCAAACAAGATGCGGACACTTTCAAAAGCCGTACCAGGCAAAATAAAAAAAAAGACTTCAAAAAGTTAACTGGTTGCCAGATTTTGACACCGCCCCTTATTTTCAAATACGAAACGACGGGCAATTAAAAATCGTTTAGCTCGACAAGCCCGAGTCACGCGAATTGATACCTTTTATTGATCAGCCCGCCAAACAGATTTCTGTTTCTCGTCACTTTAATTTGGTAGGATATGGGCCGCCATGTGCTCAGTCTGACTGTCTGTGCGGACATCTGCACTCCTTCTAATGGCCTCATTCTATTCTAACCTGGGAGGGATATCCTGCAGGTAGGTCGTCCAGAGGAAGCTCCAAAAAGTCTGGTAGTGAGAGTAAGCGCACGAAAACTTCGTCTAAAACGGTGCGACTCAAGCAAAAGCTCAATTAAAAAAAGTTAACCATTCTCTTGAATTGATGCTATCTACGTTACTGCGCCAAATGTGTAAAAACACACGTGGATTTGTGCAGCTTGCGCGCACTGTGGCTGGGTGCATCTCTTTGTGACTTATCTTACACATGTGAACATCTGGCGGGCATTTCTCCTAAGTCTCCAAATGCTTCAGGTCGCAATAAATCACTCTGTATTTTGACTTTTTTTACCCTAGAAACGTTGCCAGAGGAGAGCACTTTTCTTCTTTGAAAATATGTTAACCGTGATGTTTTGTACAGTAAATTCCGCGTATTTTTGCTATTCATGTACGCAGCTTACGCGCACTGCGCCCGATTGCGTCTTTTTGTGCCTTATCGTACATGAAAAACAACATCTGGCGCGCATTTCTTGTAAGTCTGGCCACGTTCTGGGACGATTTCGGTCGCAATAACTTAGACTGTAACTTGGTGATAAATAAAGACGTTTCTGCAAGAGAGTGGTGCGTGCCATCCAGAAAAGAGGACTTTGTCTCTTTAGAAACATGTTGAGAGAACAGCATTGCAGAGTGAGACCCTCATATTTTTATGACTTGCTTTTCGAGCCGGACAAATTTTCACAGCTTTCAAGAAACACAAGTCTGGGCCCAGTTGTTCTGAAACCTATCAAAACTAAACTAATGTTCAACAAGTGTTTCCGCCTCTGTTCAGTGGCTATTAATTTTTTAATGTTTATTGGAGACTGGATATTATAGAACATAGTGATATCAAGTTGGAAGATAGATCTGATAACGTATGGAGAAGAATTAAAAGTTGGCGTCAACCTGTTATGGTAGACCGTTGAGTTAAGCATCATAATCATTGTGCTTACGCATGTGGTCTATCTCTCATCTGATCATTCAATGCTCGGAGATATTAGCTGCATAAGCTACTCTAAAATCCGAGGGTAAATAAAGGAATGTATGTATGTATGTGACCGTCGTTCTAGTAAACAATCCTTGACCCTTTGGCCCTAATATCAAGCTAAAAATTCTCCTTGATAGTTCCCATGCACAAATTGCGTAACCAATGGAGAGAATGTGTTAGCATGTCAAGACAAGATCTGAATTCCAATGGTCTGTGAACAGTTCCAAGTATTAAATGCGATGTAGCAGTAAAAGACTAAGACTGAAACGGCATTCAAACCCATGACCGCGCGGACGCCAGCGCTCGCAATGCTTCACCAGCTGAGCTACCAGCCATCAAGGCTGGAAGCAGGTCAAAACTGGTTTTACATGAGCCCGTGTTAAGAGTCATATCAACAATTATTTTCCGTAAAGTTATAGTTGTGTTATTGACCAAACATGGGGTCAATATGGCTGCATATTGGCCTGGTTCATTGTTGTGTTTTTACTGACCATCACCAAGACGTAGTCGATGCGATATCGATACTGTAAAGGGAAGTTACCTTTTAATCACTTCTGGGAGAGAAAGTGTCAAATTGTCAATTACATGTGCAGTGTTTCGCTGCATATTCCGTTAAGTTCCAGCGATTTAAAACTCCAACTTTATAGGATGAAATACTTTTACCGCAAACAGGCAGCCACACTTTGCCATCTGAATATGAAATATCTTACTTGTAACCATGCATTTGTCTTGAGCTACTTTACAGCTTAACTTTTTTGGCGTACTTGTCAAAATCGTCTTTCGTTAGTTTATAACCCCAATGCTGCAGTGTTTGTCGCACAACAGGTGACACAGCAAAGTTATTGTATGCGCATCCACTGCGAACAGCCTTTGCAATCAGGTTGTTTCTCCAACGTCCTTTGTCTCCAGCACATTTCTTCCATCGATCTACTTGACGTCTATCATCTTTGGTACGACGACCAAGAAAAAATCTGCAGTACCTGCACAAGAATGGAAGAAAGAAAGGAGGACAGAGATCAACAAAGTATTTAAAAACTACCTCCCTTAATCCTTTCACTCCCAAGAGTGACATTATAGATTTTATTGTGGGGATAGTTTCTAAAGAAACTGGTGCTGCGTCGGTGGGAAATTGAAACACAAGAAACAGGATAAATCAAACGAGTTGATTAAGTAAGTTATACCACCGTAAGGTAAAAGGGAGGTGCTGACGTTTCGAGCGTTAGCCCTTCGTCGGAGCGAATGTAGGTACGAATGTACGTAACCCACAATCCTCTCATTCGCTCCGACGAAGGGCTAACGCTCGAAACGTCAGCACCTCCTTTTTACCTTACGGTGGTATAACTTAATCAACTCGTTTGATTTATCCTGTTTCTTCTTTTACAGATTTTACTCTGTCTAACGCCAGACGATTCTACTGGTCGAACGGAGACCCCTTTGGAATAAAAGGGTTAATCTATGTAAAGCCACACAGGAGCAATGAGGTCCACATAATTAAAGCTTATCCTGGTTTCAGTAACATGAAGCACATGGGAGTATTGTTATTCATCTCTGTATGGGATTCTGGTCCAATGCAGGGGTTCCCCCAGCGTTATATTGCCAGTAACTATTTATACACCTGGGTGGAGAGAGACAGTGTGGCGTAAAGTTTCTTGTCTAAAGGAAACAACACAGTGCCAGCACCAGATTCAAGCCTGAATTTTTTCAACTGGCAACTGACTACGTTGCTTACATAACTGCAAGGATTTTTCAATTATTACAAATTCGTGGCATGATCTACAAATGGTTCTCTTCCTACTTGGAGGGAAGAACCCACACAACGTAAATTGGTCCTCGCATCTCAAAAAGGGAGAGCACCTCGTGTGGGGTCCTACAAGGCTCAGTGTTAGGTCCTTTAGTCTTTTTAATCTATATCAATGACATCTGCAACACATCAAGTAAATAAGGCTTTCATTATTTATTTGCTGATGACATGAACCTATTGTACGCTGATAAAAACCTGAGAACACTTGAATCTGTTGTTAATACTGAGATGTTATCACTGTGTGATTGGTTATGCACAAATAAACTCTTATTAAATATAAAGAAAACAGATTTTGCTATTTTTCACCGGTATCAAAAGCGACTAAACCATGAGACAAATCTTAAAATAATTATTAGCACTGAACACAAAGATTATGTTTAAAAATACTTAGAGGTGTTCCTGATAGCAATTTAAGCTGGAAGTATAACACAAGCCATATAGCATCCAAAATAAGAAAAAGCATTGGAATAATCACTTGTCTAACACACTTCACAGTTCACACTTCACAGTTCTGTAATCTATACGGGCAATTCCACATGGGAAGGCAAAAAACTCAATTTTCTAAAAATGGTCAATATACATAACAATTGTGCTAGATATCACAATTAATAATCAAAGTTCAAATTAATACTAAGACATTTGGGTTTAGGACTCAGGGGGGGACTCCTGGGGATGGGATGGTCCTTGTTTTTCAAAACTATGAAATAATGGCGAAGTATGGTAACTTTAGATTTAAATTTCATGTAGGTAAAAATTTAGAAAAGTAAAGACCAACTTACATTTAGTTTGTTATTATGATGTAGTTTTTAGAATATACAGTTTTTCTCAGAAGTTAATGTTTTATTGGTGTGGTTTTGTCATTGCAATGTGTTACGGACATTACATATCAAAATGACGGAAAAAACAGTATAATTTACTTTGCAAGCCCAAGAAAAAACATTTTAGTATGGTATCTCAGATCCTCTGTTAACTAGTCATGGGTTGTCATAACATACTAAGAAACTTTAAAAATTGTCATATTTTATTGATGAAATAGCGTTACGGACATTACAGAAAAACGTTACGGACATTACATCCTGTGTACGTAATGTCCGTAACACAAGTTTTGATATGTTTCCAAGTCTAAAATGTCTACCCAATATCGAAAATGTGAGCTCTACATGATCAATAATATTATTCACTATCCAGCTAAACATAGTATGTATTCTTGAAATGTGACAAGAAAGGGTGACAAATTGGAAAACTTTGATATATATGCAGTGTACTTATAGTTATATGTATTGAACATTTCATACAGTAAATTAAGTGTTCATGTCATAATAATCAAATGTCAGCTAACTTAGCTTTTATGCTTAAAGAGTTTCTCAATAACTTTAAGACAAGGAATGTTGAATGGCCCATATCCTTGCAAATCAAATGGGCCAAAAAATGCACAGGAACTGTGGACTGAGTAAATGTAATCTCTGCTTGGCCAGTCAGATCTTTCAGCCTCAGAACTATGCAGGAACGTGAACTTCACCATGTTCTCTCCATCTACCTCAAGTGCTCGGCCAATGTAGAACTTACTGACAAAATCCACGGCAAAGTACTTGCCACACATAGATTGTGCTGATGGTGGTAGTGGATGAAGCATTTCTTCGTGGAGCTCGATTATCATATACTTTCTGTACAGGGCAATACTTGATTGAGTAAGCATAATGCCCTTGGTCACAATGCATCTGAAATAATACAGGTTCTAAATGTAGTGTTTTGTAAGTACATTGCATTACATTTCCACACCTTCCAAACATGCAGTCCTCAGATTCTGGACTGTATACAAAGAGATCAACAAAATCACCTGAGTACACTGGGATCTCTGCAATCTCTTTATTTAGGTATTGGCACAGAAGGTTAATGTTTTCATGATACGCACAAAGGCAAACATCTCTTGGCATATCAGCAGAGTGCATAACATGCACTGGTCTTAGGGAGCAAAACTTGCTCAACCCTATTTTCACATTTGGATGTTGCTTAATAAACATGCCATTATGTTTCCCTGAGGGACCACATGAGATATCTTTTTTGGACTTGAATCTTTTTTTGCTGCTTTCTAATGGTGACAAAATCTTTTCTGCCTGGGGCTTGATGGGATATGGCATTTCACTGAAAGAATTCTCTCACAACATTGACAGTTTCTTCAGGGATGCCTTTATTTCCTTGACTGCAGTACGTGGTCTTCCTCTTTAATGTAGATGCAAGTTTTGACACCACAACTGTTCTCTTTCTAGGGCTTTTTGGGTAGTACTTTTCGCACCCTTTTTAAAGCTTTTCCAAGTGTTTGGGGGGTCTGGTAGGCTTCAGAAACATCTGGTGGATTCTGATTGATTCTTTCAGCTGTATGTTTTTGTCAGAACCTTTTAAATCTCTCTCTGTTCAACATCTTCTGCCTTGCAATTTCACTTGGCCCAAGGACTTTCTTTCTTTCTGCCTTCTTTCTCTTATTGCCCTTACCTTTGCATGCTTGAAATTTATCTTCATTTAATTTTAACGTTTCTCTGTAAGCTCTTACCCTCTCTGCACTAGATTTTGCTATCCTACCCATTCTAAATGAGGGTATTTCAATGCTGAATATCAAGAACTTCAAGAACTTCAAGGTGTGGATTACTAACTACAAAATGCTTGTCAGCCGTTTAATTAATGAGGGTGTAACTGAGCATGTCCTGTAAAATAGTTCACTGACCATGAATAAAAAGAGTAACAGGTCATATTTATCTCAATATATGGTGGTTTTATTGTTGATTGAAGGAAAATATACATATTTTTTTAGGTCTGGTTTATTTATCTCACAGACCGTAATGTCCGTAACATTTTATGTAATGTCCGTAACACAATACTTTCAGCAATTGCTAGGTTACAAATGTAAAGCATTATAATGTACAACAATCTTACAAAACTTTTACTCCCAGTCCATCACAAAAAGGTAGTAATTGACTTGAGAATCTATTGAATTCACAGGAATTGGAACTTGAAATTATTAACTTGGAGCAGTGGTTGTTTTAGCTGTAATGTCCGTAACGCAACTTTAAATTAATATATTAGCTGTCTGGTATAATCTTTTCAATTTTTTTTCCTATGAACTGAAAGAGACATGTCCTAGGTACAATTTAGCAAATAGAGCAAAATATTAAAACTGGTTTTCTTGGAAGAACAGAAAGACAAAATTGTAAAGTGGCCTCTGGATGTAATGTCCGTAACGGTGGAATTGCCCATACATCTTTTGTTTTTCTGTACCTCTCATATGGCCTCATTGCCTAGGGTCAAGCTGCTTAAACCCATCTAGAGAGCATCTTGGTGTTACAGGGTTTAATGAATTTTGCCAATTATAATGAACATTTTATCCTCTATCATGCCATTAAGCCCACTTTTCTTTCAGCAATCTTCTTCCCTGATGCATGACATATATAACAATCTAGTGCCGTCTAATATATCTGACCTGTTAACCATGACAATTCAATTGCAGGTGATAAAATCTGGAATAGTATACCAAAAGATTTGAAAAAAAACTTTCGAAACATGTTTTTCAGGAAAAAGATCAGTAAAATTTTATTTTAAACTCTCCAAAAGCTTCACGACTATGATATCTATACAATAATAACTGAAATGAAAAGTCTTACAACTTGATTTTAAAATTGCATTATGGTTCGTAAATTGTTTTTTTGTGCTTCTAGACCATCATTTGTCAAACGTATTTTTACAATTTAAATTGTTATTTGTTTGTAAAAGGGAAAATAATGTAAACATTGGAGTACTTTACACTTTTTGTAACTTATACTAGTAAGTAACTTTTCCTTACTGCCTACTTAGAATAGGCAGGACGCTACTGACAACCGCTTTGACGATGTAGGTTCCCTGGATAAAGACTAAATATTATTATTATTATTGTCGGTGCAGTTTATTGAACTTCAGCATGCCAGGGGAAGAAAGTTTCATAGGGCACTCAGCATAACCTATGAGACTACAAATTGTTACACTTCTAAAAGATATAAAAACCTATATGCAATTATTGGAAAATTATTTACAATATAGTACTAGTATGACTTACACATGTAGTTTATGTACAATTTATATTATGAGTAAAATTATATAAATAACAACAACTGAATTACAATCTGTGAATAACAGTTATGTAAAACTTATAAAATAAATGCTTTGCATACATTAATTTAACTTCTACTGTATGGAACCTAATATTTAAATTTCCATCAATGTTTAAGAATATCCTTCAGATTGACGTTCATACGTAAAAATAAATTTCATCTTATGTAATGTTCTTATAATGTTCAGCCTTTCAAGAGTTTCTTCTATAATTTTACAGTTCATATTATGACCTTAAACATCCTTGCAATATTCAACATCCTTGCAATATTCAACATACTTGACACCATCAACTTCTGCATGTTTTGTAGCACATCTTTTGTCTTTAATAATAATAATAATAATAATAATAATAATATTATTATTATTATTATTATTATATAATAATATTATTATTATTATTATTATTATTATTATTAGTATTATTATTATTAGTGGTTCTGCTAGGTGCAGGTACAGTACATGTAGTAAAATAATTGTAAAAACAATTGTCATAAATGAATAAACATGTACCTCTAACATGTGAATCTAAACAACACCCCACTCCTAACTTGACAGGGCCTTATAGCTCAGTTGGCAGAGCAATACAACAAAATTGCAGTCAGGTCACATGTTCAAGCTCCATCAATGTCTGTTCTTTTTTCTCAAGTCAAATGGCATTTGATTATGAATACAATTTGCCTGGCTTACCCATAAATAAAAAAAAAAAAACATAAGCAGGAGACAGGTTTTATATCAAATGGCAGAGCCCATATGCATATCATATGTATATTGTTGTTGCTTGTAAAATCATGCAGCTCTCTCAGTCTTATGACCTTAAACTACCAGTGAATGCTTCTCAGATTTTGATGATCATTACACAAATTTTAATGAAAATGAGCACATCAATTTATTCTGATTATAACAGCTTTTCACAACCAGAAAATCACATCCTGTAGTTTTGTTTTGGAAGTCTCAATATTGCAAAAGCAAAGAAAACGAATAATACAGTAAACATATTAATTAAATTGTTCCCACAGTTACTTACCACTGAAACCAGCCATAAGGATCTTGTTTGTGTATCCATCCTGATGTTTCCCACATTTCTAGACTCCCACCACATTTAACTTTGTACGTGTTAACATCCTCGTGGTATACAGTTGAGGTAACTTGCCTTTTGATGTCCAGCCCATCAAACCAGTCTGATGGAAATTCTTTATAAACTCCAGCAGAATATTTTTCTCCTGGCAAAAGCAAGAAAGATAAAAAAAATGGTGTACACACATCTTTTTTCTAAATGACTTTTAACTCTATGGGAGTGGGAAAACGAGAGCCAAAAGGTTCCTTTGCTTTTGCTCTGGAAGTGACTCACAGCTATAAAATGGATGAATAAATTTTACACTGACCCATACACTTTACATTTATAATACGCCTGTCACTGCAAATGAGCAAGCTTTATAACCAAATTCTACTTTATGACTGGTAGATGAGCAGCTATATTGCCTGCTCAGAATTTCATAAAAGAGGGTTAACTGATGATGGTGAATCTGACACAAGTCACTGGCAAGGCTTGGAGGCCTCATGGCAAAAGTATTGAGAAGATTCCTAGGGGAAGCGTGCAGTAAATTTGCAGCTTGGGTTTTACACTGAGACACAGCTGTGATATCTAATTCTTCATTCCGACTTCAATTAGTGCAACAAGTGTGGGAATTGTTGGACGGTTGTTACTGAAATTCACACTTTGCACTCATAATTGATCGATGACCTTACTGTAGACTCAGAAATTTAAAGCAGTTGTGATGGATCTCCTGTACATGTATTGTTTAATTGGAGGATGAATATTTTGTATGTCAAATACAGCATTCAATGAGTTAGCCTTTGGGCCCGTATGTTTTGTATATGCATGTATGTACATAGGTATGTTCTTAATTTTGTATGCATGTAATTTTTCGTTATAATTCCCTAATGATAGCCTTTCAAATTAAGACAATGCAATTGATCATTCATCACTTTCGAAATTAAGGCTACCCTGACTATTGACATTACATACCTGTCACGCTGGAATAGATTGGTCTGAAATACGTTCCTCCAAAGCTTCCAGCTTGAAGAACTTCCTTTGGCGTCATGTTTGGCTTAAAGTCTGGGAAATCAATGAAAGTTAGTTTACCGTGCTTGTCACGCTTAATAGTCTGAGATGCGGCCAGGTTCGAAGTAGATGCTTTGCTGGACGACTGCTCGTTGGATGCTCCCCGGAATTTTTTTACGTCCTCGACCTTCCCAACAGGCTTGGTGTTCTTTGATTGTGCTTTCTTGCCGGTAGAGTTACTTGCTTTCCCTGGTTTGTGTGTTATTCGCGTTTTGCTGCCACTAGCAACAGAGCTAGTTTCAGCTTTCCCGGACAAATCCTTCCTCTTCTTCTTTGGGGATTCCTCCACTGTAGTTAAAGGGACCTTCCTTTTCCGTGCCATCAAGAATTCCAAAGAAAATTATCTTTCAACTCTTGAAACAACAATCAAACGAATCTTGAATTTGTAACCGGGCCTAACTAGTTCCCAGCGTCCCGTGTCATTAGATAGAAGATTGGAAACTGGCTGCTGATACAAAGCAATTTGTTTATATCCTATCTACAGACATGAGCAAGGCCTTTGACAGCTTGAGCCATTCCTTGACGACTAAGAAGCTGGAGGCTTACGGCTTTGGAAGACGTTCTCTCGGATTAATGCGATCTTTCTTTGAGAACAGACAGAACAGAGTAAAACTGGGCGAAATCACTAGTGATTGGATAAAGATGAAACGTGGATGTCCCCAGGGATCATCCTTCGGACCCCTACTTTCGAACATGTTTCAAAATGATCTGCCATCACATGTAAAGGACGCAAACTTAACTATGTACGCTGACGACCATCAAATGTACGCTAAGGGAACGGACCACGAAACAGTTGGACGCAGCTTGAAAATTCATGGTAGGCAAGCCCTGACCTGGTATTCAAAGAACTACTTAAAAGCAAACCCAGACAAGTTCCAGTCGCTAATTATTAATCCAAGGAAACTCGATAAGAACAAGAGTGACACAGTCCTCAACATTGACGACACAGATATTATAAAAACAGAAAAAATGAAACTATTGGGAGTTTACATCGACGATAAAACTTGAGTTCACCGAGCATATCCGCGAGTTATGCATTAAGGCCAGCCAGAAAGTCGGAGTACTTTCTCGCCTTCGCAATTTAATACCTTGCAAGGCTAAGTTATTATTGTATAAGACATTCATTTTGCCTTACCTAACATACTGCCATTTAACATGGCAATTTTGTAGGTCATCGGACAAAAGGAAACTCGAGCGAATTCAGGAACGCGCACTAAGAGCTATATATAAATCACACTCTGAAACCTATAAAGAGCTCTTGGGACGTGCAGATTTGCCCACATTATATAATAGGCGTTTACAGGATACAGCAATACTTATGTACAAGGTCAAGAATGGGCTTGCACCAGAAAACGTCTCTGCCCTTTTCGTCCGCAAACGCTCTACACACTCGCTCAGAAACAGTGATTTTGTCTTACCGCGTTGCGACACTAAACGTTACGGGAAACATTGTATTAGATATCTTGGACCATTACTATGGACAAAATTAAGTAAAGACTTGAAAAACTCGCCTACAGTAGCTACTTTTAGAACTAAAATTAGAAAACTCACTCTTTCGGACTACATAGAAAACAACAGCAACTGCTGTAAGCTCTGCAGTGCGTAGGAAAGACTGCAAATACTAGCCTATTTCTTTTTAAGTATTTTAAATGATATCAGGCTAATAGAAAACACTGTAAGTACTAGTTGTTAATAGTTTCAATAGTTAGGCATTTTAAATGATTTTAGGTTAAGTATTCTAATTAGTGTCCCCAATTAGCCCACAAGGGCTAAATCCATAGACACTGAAAAAAAGTTTTTACTTTACTTTACTTACTTACTTACTATTAGAGTCAGAAGGCGTCGTAACACGAAAGGCTGTTGACTTCGTTAGCACGGACCACAGGTTTGAGAGTAACAGGGGCAGCCAAATCAGCGGTCGGTTCCGGCAATTCTACTTTTTACAAAAAACGCGGATTACGAAAATGAAAAATCCCTTAAAATCAAGGTCTTTATTTGTATTTTTACACTCAAAACAAAAAAAGGAATCAGTGGTCGGTTCCGGCAATTCTACTTTTCACAAAAAACGCGGATTACGAAAATGAAAAATGCCTTAAAATCAAGGTCTTTATTCGTATTTTACACTCGAAACAAAAAGAGGACACCTTTTTTTAACTTCGACTCGCCATTATGAAAACCTGAGAAAAGTGTCCCCTTTTCTCATAAAAAGGGGAACATTTTTAGGATTTATCTTCGATATAAAGTGAACCAACTTTCTTGAGTAATATCAGGAGCACTCCTGGTAATATTTATATCTCACTAATCACAAAACAGCGAGAAAGGAAAATTTCTCGAGTTTTTTCAGCTTTTTGCCTTTTTATACAAAGACGAAAAAAGTCGACTTTTTTTATCTTTCTTTGTTTCGACTTTTTGGCGGACAGTTATCAAAAAAAGGCGGGAATCCCAATCTTCGGGCCTCTCGACTGACAGCTGTCAAAAAATGGCGGGAAACTCTGAGCAATCCTGACGTTAATTTACAAGTGTTGCACACTTTGTGTTCAATGCTTGAAGATGTCGGACGTTTACATCAAGATTAAGATGGACGAGAAAGAGGTCAAACTTAAGTCTTCAACTTTAAACAACAGTAATCTGGCCATGATATTCAGGCTCGATTTAAGCCAGGGGATCTAAACTAAATGCAGGCGCGTCAACTAAATGTTGACAGCTGTCACCTTGACAGCAGCCAGCCGAAAAGTCGAAACAAAGAAAGATAAAAAAAGTCGACTTTTTTCGTCTTTGTATAAAAAGGCAAAAAGCTGAAAAATCTCGAGAAATTTTCCTTTAAATATAAATATTACTCAAGAAAGTTGGTTCACTTTATATCGAAGACAAATCCTAAAAGTCCCGCTTTTTATGAGAAAAGGGTGCACTTTTCTCAGGTTTTCATAATGGCGAGTCGAAGTTAAAAAAAGGGTGTCCTTTTTTTGTTTCGAGTGTAAAATACAAATAAGGACCTTGATTTTAAGGCATTTTTCATTTTCGTAATCCGCGTTTTTTGTAAAAAGTAGAATTGCCGGAACCGACCACTGATTCAGCCAACGTCCATTTTCGGAAAATATCTGTTCGGAAGACGATTGAGATCTAGAATTTTCGGAACATTTGTTAAAAAAATGTCTTGCTTGTTTGCCTCTCCTAGGATTTTCGAACATCTAAAAAATGGTATTATTGCCCATTTTTAACGTAAAAAGGTAACCTAGAATTTTCGGGAGCCTTTTTTCTGGCTGCAATTTTCGAAAAGGTAAGTTTTGATCGCTATAATTTTCGGATCACAAGACTTTCAGCTAGGAACTCCGAACAGATTAAAAAATTTTAGAGGATAAAAATATGCTTATATCTACCTTTTAAATACTAAAACACTTTAACAATGTTATGTTTAAGTGGCTGTGAACTATATTCTCGTTGGGTGTCCCTGGAGTAATGCACCTTCGAAGTTGACGGGTATTCTGAGGTTATACCCAATGCCCCTCTCATTAGTAAATTTCACTAAAGAACTGCCGATTTCATGTCAGAGATGTAGGACACACTTTTTTCTTGCGATGAGACGCATGATTGGAGGCAATAATGAGCTTAATACTGGGTCAAAATGGTGGCAGACTCAAACTCTTCTGTTCTTTGTGTTTACTCCCTGTCCAAACATGAATGAATTTATGCGGTACACTTTTAATGCTCTTTGCAAAACACAGTTACAAGAGCTTCCTTTCAGGATTCCAAAGTCTTTAAATCTTTCTCCTTCATGCACTAAAAAGAAACACTTTGTGGACCACTATATGTTTCACACGGTTAGCCCAGTGCATGCCAAAAGACTTTCTTATTTTATCAACTGAGAACTTCACTCCTGCATTACAGCTCAACACAACACACACATGCAAAAAAAAAAAAAAAAATAGTTCTCTTGTTTTATTTCAATAATCCTTCAAATTATTTTAGTTATTTACAGATACAGAAGTTTTTCGCTGTTTCTCTGTCATTCTTAAGTTCCTGGGAGTCAAGGCTTTCCAAAAGCCCAAATAAGCAGACAAATCCATTGACTGTGCTCTTCCGGTTTGCAATTAAATTAACAGCATCCTCGACTTCTCCATTAATTTATATAGCTACAAAAAAATTCAGGGCCATCTCCCATAAAAAAATAAGAGGGGCGCTTGTTGTACCCACTGGGGGTCAAACTTAATTTTGCTGATTGCTTCCTCCTGAGGCGCAAAATCCAAAATGACCACTGATAGAATTAATGCGGTACCTTTTGGACTAAACATATGACAGGCACTGTTTGCCAATCTTATTGGTTCTTATTTTTGTCTCATTGAATACTCATCAATAATATTTTGAATTGGTACCTCTTATGGGTAAAAACTATGATGAGCTACACCCATCAAACACGATTCTGGTACCCTTTTGGGAGTTTTCAAGACTTTTTCAGGAGCACCCTCATCATTTTTCTACGGGAGCTCCCCTGGGGCAAAAAATGCTTCCACATTAGCTCTTCTTTGCACCAGACAGGCAATGACGGTCTACCTCTAAGGTATAAGTCGGCATGACAAGGTGCAATGAGACAAATGTATGTGTGCATGTTGTACCATGTCATTAATGAGGCCAAATTCCATTTCGTGCTTGCTAAATCTCCCTCAACCCACACCTACATGCCCCTTAACAAAAAGTACTTCCAGTGAAAGCATTTGTTATCCATGAGGGTAGACTTTCCTCAGCCAAGGTCTTGGCAGGTAACGAGCTCCATCGAAGCCTGCAAAATACTCTTCCACCAAGACATGCACAATCTGCCATAAAAAAGAGAAAAATGTTTCAATATGTTTGAGCGCAGTTATTGGATCTACACTTGTGTGTTGTTAAGTTACAACTGCAACAGGGTCTTCTATCTGATGACATAATTACATAATGCCAATTGTGTCTAAACTGCTAGATGCACAAGTAGCAGCACTGAAAAATACAAAGGTTGTATATATATATTGTTCTAGATTTTATCATGTTCTTGGCAAAATCAAGCCACACTCAGCCTTCCTATAGGTATAGCAGTATATCCTTTTGACTCTGAGTTACAGTAAACAAACCATTTACTGGGGTATACTACATGTACATAATCTGTAAAGACCTTAACCCTTTCACTCCCAAGGGGTCTCCATTTGACGAGTAAAATCGTCTGGCGTTAGACAGAGTAAAATCTACAAAGTCACTCTTGGGAGTGAAAGGGTTAAGGGAGATAGTTTTTAAAGGATTTCAGTGTACATAATTTACCTGAATCACTTAGTGAAATTCTTTAACATCTGCATCTTAATCAAAATCTGTATATATAAATTCAAGAAACCACAACAAAAAGATCCAATTCTCTCCTTCCTGCTTGCTCCTGAGCCTGCATACATGGTCCTTCACACATTGCATTTGCACTTGCAATAATTGCAGTTACATTTGGGTTTGAGTTTGCAAAACAATTACATTTTGCATTTGCTTCCTCTACTTATCACATGTGGGCATTATTACTGAAAGCTGATTAGCTGAACCAGAGGACATTTTTTCACTTTTGGTAATCAAGAGAGCATGCATGATCACTTGATCTTGATTAGTTAACAAGTTACTTAGCAAAAACTAGTGTTGGAATATTGCTCATTTTATAAGCAAGTAGCCAAAATGTGCTCACATGCATTAAACAACTTGTTTCATGTGCATTTTCAAAATTTCCCAAACTGCTCTAATCCCTTTGCTGATCAGGCAATAAAAATGTGTCCTTAATTGCACTTGGTCCCATGCAGTTACCTTACATGTATTGTGCGGGTAGTTTCTAAAGAAACTTGTGCTGCACCGGTGGGGAATTGAAGCAGAAGAATTGGGATAATCAGACAAGTTGATAGAGTAATTTATTCCCCTGTTAGGTAAAACGAGTGCTGGCATTTTCAAGGGTTAGCACTTCATCAGAGCCCTGCCAGCAACCTTTTCTTAACCTGCGGTGGTACAGTATAACTTACAGTACTTTATCAACTTGTTTAACAATCCCAATTTCTCACAATACATGTAGTTGAGTTTTGCACTTACCTTTGTGTTTGAGATGATTTCAATGTGCTCTTCTGGTACATATGTGATCTGACTGCTGGGTCGATCTCTGATATCAACTAGAATTGCATAGTTCGGAACATTCTGCCAGTGCTGAAAATTTGAAACAATAAAAATCTAAATATTCTGTGATAATATCCGAGGTTGAAGACCAAAGCCTTTATTTATATATGCATTGTATTAGAATTAGCCATAGCAAGTATAAGCTCTATTAAGTTGCAATGGCCACTGTAACATCATCCCACAAATGAATCTATTTAGAAGCTCACAAATCAAGTAACAGATGGCATGTATGTACATCTAACTCACCTCCTGATCACCATGGTTCTGCCTTGCCCATGACTTAGAAGCCTACAGTTATTGGTATAAAAAAACGAGAATGTTTAGTTACAACTTTCTACATGGCAGACACCATACTGTACAAGCTGTCCTCCTTAGAACCAGAAAGTTTCAACAACAAATCAAAGTAGGACTATCGTGAACTTGTGGATATGTTTACAAAATAGAGAAAAAAAATAATTTTAAAATTAACAAAGTGTTTTTTTCATAGTTGTGATTGAATGAACTTCAAAATAATTTTAATAATCTATAATCACAACATAAACGTGACCAGGGAGCTGAGTAGCTTTTCGAAATAAACATACAGTGAGTACATGATGCCAATTATTTGACTATACTAGGCATCAGTTATCAAGGCAGGTGGTAAGCATACAGTTGTTAAAAAAATTGATAACTTCACATAAGGGTTCAGGATTAAATGGAGCCAAAACCAAATGTAGTTCTGGTATCCTGCTGCTCACTGTCTGTGTGTTCAAAGTTTCTAACACATGTAGCAGGGTCTTTCTGAATAAGGTCTGACTTTTGTTGCCATGACATTGTCAATTTTATCATCATTATAGTTTTTGGTGCACTGACTTAGTGTCTTTGTTATCATCACACTTTGTAACTGATGATCTATACCACAACTGATCACAGCAAGTCCATATATATTCAGGGTCGCACTTAAAGGCTGAATCACACTTGCCATCATTAATACAGCAATACATCTCTTTTCTTTATGCTTATTAACCTCTTGTTTTTACAATGTAAATATAATGAGTCACACAACAGTAAGCAAAACAGGTAAGCCTACTTTTCCAACATGTCTACTTCAACACAATCTAGTTCACTTCAAGGTAAATTCGGAAATCAATAGACAGAAAAATTTTCATCGTAAAGGCTTGTGGTGTATTGTATATAATATAACGCTTAATACATTTTCTGCATGACTTACTCTTTTCGAACCCTTTAATGACTTTCTTACATTGTAACCTTCATTGTTCCCCGTCATGGCAGGCGCCTCAATATTTACAAGTAAATGTTGACATACTTCTTGGCCATCCCAATACTTCTACAACTCTATTCCTGTTAGTGCTAACACTTAAATCAGTAGAAAAGTCCTACATGCGATGTTTCTTATCCTGGTTGGCCACAGAAGTTCTTCGGTTTCACATCATGGATTCGTCAATTTATTCTGTTTTCAGTAGTTGTTTCGTTCAATAACAAGTACTCATTTCGCTCATATAAATTCTCATTCAAGTGCTCATTTCGCTCTATGAGTTCTCATCAAAGCTTACTACATTAGCAAGAGATTTTCTCATCTTCAGATCACTTTCGAGCCAACTAAAATTCATATACTGCTTGTAATCTTGGGGGCAGTCGATGGCGGTTGATGTCAGAAGAACGAATAGTTATCATCTGGTCACGTTTAGCGCCTGGCCGAGTAAAAGGCTCATGAAATTCAGTCTCCAAGTTGGCCATTGTCCTAACTGGAAACAGACAAAAGACTGCTAATGAGGCCCTGTTAGTGAGGTTCTTTATGTTGCGCGTCTGAGTTTCAAACCTTTTATCACGTCACAATTTCAGAACGTCGAAGGTCCCTGTCATAATTTCCCGTGAGCGGCTCGCCGTTCATCGCCATTTCAGCTCCTTCATGTCACCGTTTCAAGGCCATGTTGTTTGTCGAAATTTACCCCTAACAGGGCCTCGCTAATCGTCCTCTTAAGCTAAAAAATCATTACAAACTCTGGCAATGGTACGATACATCTTCAGTGTGAACTTTGATCAATAGACTTCGGTGACGACATTTGTCTTCTTCATATCGGTGCTCCCGAGCTCTAACCGACTGATTACGAAGAGTGTCTACACTGGAGTGAGTGAGTGAGTGACAATTTGCATATTTTGTCCCCACAAAAACTCGCAAATACGCTTCGCGTATCCACGAGTTAAAAAAAGACGATTTGGAGTTCTGTTAGGGCAAATGTCACATTTAAGGTGCTCTATTTTGATTCCCAGGTTTTATTTGGTTAAAATTGAATTTCAGGTGATTTTTATCACCAAGTCACACACTTTAAACTGTATTGTGCTTTTCCTGAATTGTTCCTCGTGAAGCCAGGCTACTAATCGTGTTGCTTCCGCTCAGACCATGCGGCCCTCGCAAGCCCGACTAAATCGAGCCAAGAGTTTTTTCTTCATCTCAGTGAATATTCACCGATAATCACTGAGCCTGAGGCGAATAATTGTTAAATACTTATTTAATATTTAACCTCAAGAATTATAACCTCAATTATATACAAGGTTTTGCGATTTTATTGACCTTGACTACATCTTGGTCAATAAAATGCAAGAAAGAACTCAGCCAATATGCAGCTATCTTGACCTCATGCTTGGTCAATAACACACATGTATATAATGAACCTTTTTCAGATTTAACTGCTAAGTTTTCTCATTACCAACCTTTCGTGTTTCATCCCAACCAATTATTACTCCACGATAGTTCCACAACTTATGTCTGATTATTTGACCAACTTGAAACTTGACATGATTTGGGCGGGTTGTGCGAGGCTCAGTAGACATACCAAAGTAACCATTCTTTTCTAGATAATTTATAACTTCAACTGCAGGACACTCTCCCTCGTCACCCTCTGATGTGCCCAGCCATGACTGGGTCCAATTTAAAATCAGATCCTGCCAGTTTTTCCATTCCAATACACCACCAGTGAATAAGGTAAGAGACTTTGAAATCCTTCAGAAAAATATGCAGAACAAAGTTAGACAAAGACAAAAAAGGTTCAGAACTGCATATTAAGTTAATAAAGCTGCCTGATTTTGAATTTCAAATTTTAATTTTTTTTTAACAAAAAAATGAGCCGAAATGAAATAAGGAAAATCTATTAGTGAATGGCAACTCAGCACTTTGGAATTTTGAGTGATGTGATTGGCTCAACATCTTGGAATACAGCTCCTACAAGTATAGGATGAAAAGTGTCAGGGCTTCTAGGAAATCCCTGTGCAATTAAGTGAGTCTTGCTTGAAAAAAGATATGGTGTGTTTATTCTTGATTTATAGCTGTTTGTGAGCTATGTTACTGAGATTGCTTCATTGGCATATACTAAAACAATCTCAGTGAATAGTGACTGACTTCGATTTCTAAGAATAATGTTGTTACTAATTACCTATCACACTACCCTCATACACTCATACCAGAGTTAATAATAACCCTGCTCATACATATCCAGCGTGCATGCAGCAATCATAGAAGATCAGAGCAACTACTCTGAAATCCTTAGCGCCAATAAAGAGGAAACACTGCGTTTACTCGAAGGTTTAATAAAATACCAACTGCAATCAAAGGCAAGCACATGCACAGCGATAACAAGCGCTGAGTACAATATAAATAACGCAGTGGCGTAGTATTCTTATTACAGGTCCTAACCGCTTTTGAGAAACACTAGAAAAGATGGTAATCCTCTAACTAAACTGCTTTTGACTCCACAATTAACTTAAGCCCAAAGCAAAAAAGTTATTGTACCAAGATTACTAACTGAGCAAAGGCAGTTTGCGGCTCTAAATTGGTTTCATCCCAGGGTACAATATTTAATTTCCGTTTATTAACACCACGAACAAGGTGGTCATTTTGCAAATTTAACTCTGTAAGAGAAGAAATCGTGCAAGTCGTATTGAAAAAAAACCTTTAGGAAACCTACTGTTTGATGAGCTTTACCCTCTCCACTGCAGATGGTGTTGTCCATTCACAAATGAAGTACTGTAACGGTACTGCTAGAAGCAGGACTACCATTAAATGACCTGCTTGAGGCATTTTCTGTAAACTGATTATAAGGGAGACGGGAAATAAACCCTCTAACGTATGTTTTGCATCGATCAAAGCTTGTTCACAAGAACAATCTCGGGTTTTCGATAAAGAACAGACGTGTCGAGGCAGGAGCTGAATACCACCTCTTTCTGTTTTTCGTCGAACAACGAATCAATATACTCCACGAATCTGAAGAACTTCCAAGGGAATCATCCTTGGTCCCAGATCACCTATGATCGGGTGACCTGAGCCAGCGATCTCTTGCACAATTCATCATGGCGAAGGGGAAAAGGCACACATCAGCGAAAAAAAAGAATTCTAAACCAGACGACGACATTGATGACGGGAATGACATTGCAGGTGACTGAAAGATTTTCAACATAACTTTACAGCATGATTTTTTTGCTATTTTCATTAATTCATAGCTAAAAACGCGATTACGTATTTGGTTATATGCTGGTGGCGCTCGTGTACAAACTAACGGTACATGTATGGTCTCCGATCCTTCATGTTAGCTCACGTATTTTTTGGTTTCAACCAGAGTATTTTGAGCTCTCATTTCATTATGATTTAATAAAGTATTCGTACTCTAGTAAGCCAATTTTTTCCCCGGTAAAGCCAGGAAAATCTGAAGCCGGAAGTAATACATTTATCGGTTATGTAACAACGATCGCACGTGTCTTTGAATTGACCATTTAATCAAAACTATTTCCCCTTGTTCAGTGTTGCAGACTTAAACCGGCATCTAGGAGTACGGTTTAATGTTATTGTAAACGTTTTTTAGTCAGCTGTTTACCCTTTGTGCAGCAATAACAAAATACTCAATTCCCGTTGCCTGCAACGCATTTTTACACGGTGAGGGAAAAGAAGGAATGAGTTTGAGGAATGGCATATGGCATGACTTGCAGAATGGTAAGATTTATGCGGAATATGATGTCTGCGGAACGACGTCAGTAGATAAATTAACTGAAAATACCGCCGAACCAAACGATGCGGTACGTTGTATGGACTTACTTGGTTCATCCTTACTAACACAGTAAATTACTGATAGCACACACTATGCCTCTCTTGTAGTAGTCTATAGTTAATTGCAGTTAGTGAGAGTGGCTTAAACTGCCCATAATTGCGTTAGTTATATATTCATGTAGCTTTAAAGTTTAAGTTTAATGTCAAAGGCTATGAATATTCTTCGACCCTTCATGAACATAGGAGCGGCTAACAATGAAAGTTGGTAAAAAAGTAGACTAAATATTTCTGTTGTAAAATACCTTCTGTCAACATTGATAGCAAGCTAAGCTTGTACGGGTGAAACTTTCTATAAAACAATCATTTCGTTAGGAGAACAGTTAAGGGTACTCAACTTTTTTCACACAACTAGGAATGCATTTGTAGTAGTATTTCCTTGTGGTCATGCCCTTCATAAATTTGGCAGTGTTGTTGCTCTTGAGACAGCCATCTTAAGAAAAGAAAAGGAGGAAGGTTGGAAATAAGGGTGGATTAATAATTTTATGTTGTGATGTCATTTTAATTTGCAGACATCATATTCCTCATAAATGCTATTCCGCAAGTCATACCACATGCCATTCTGCAAACTCATTCCATCTTTTACTCTCACCCATTTTTACAGCACCAGCAAGAAGTTTTTGTAAAAGTATCAAGAGAGATCTTTTATTGGCTAGATTCCCATATTACACCATATTAAATTTTGTGTGCTGTCTAGGGTAATGCAATGTAAAAACTTTTTTTTTTGTTTTTGAAAAACAAAGTAGTGCAGCTATTGCATGCATCATGAAGTAAGGGGTGGTGTGGAAATCTATCCTCAGAAGACCATTTCTTGGCTAGATTACTGTATTATGCTATTCTCTACTATGTAATACAATATGATGTAATGTATAAGTTTATTTCGCATCCCCTTGGGGCTTTTCTGTGAAATATTTTACAATTCTGTCTCAGGGGTTAGATCAGTTATCAGCCTGTAAAGGCACCTGTGGCAGCTGTTATCACTGTATTTGATCTAATCCAACCAACCACCCCATGCATGAATGTCAAAGACAGACTGATGAAATTACAATTCATAAGGGCCAATCCACAACACCAGGATCTATGTCCCCTACGCTTTGCGAACAGTGTGTGGGTTCTTTAACATCCTACAAAGTTGTGACAAACAGGGTTTGTGAGACGGAACTTATGGTTTATCGTCCATATCCGAAAAGACTAGAAAGTCTAACCATTTACAGATGTTATTACAAAGATGTTATCATTATATCCCTATGATCTGTGGTCTTCACAGTGCATTCATTAATAATTATTGCAGGGAGAAATTGCATGTCCAGTACTACTAGACTTTACAAGTGTTGTATGGACAAGGGGAAATATTTCACTTTTAACTACAGTTACTATTTAATAAATAATTGTTGGAGATCAACTTGCCAGTACATACTCTATTTGTCTGTAAGTCACAATGAAAGTTTCTAACATGCTTAGTGACCTGTTATACACTTTTTGCCCTTTAGGTGCGAAAAAGTGTCCTCACTTGTCAAAAGGGGTTAAGTGTCAACATCTGCAGAACAAAGTTCCACACATCACTTTGGGACATTGCTCAGTTAGTACTCTTGTCAAATTTTCCTTTGGGTTACAGATGTATGACCCTTGGTGTACTATGTATAGTCATTAAAACAACCTTGCCATGTGTATTAATTTTGTTCATATCTGTGTTATAGGTTTAAATGAATTTCAGGTCAAAATGGTTCCAAACTAGTTTGATTTCTTTTTTCTTTTGTTTCAGATTAATTTCCGTAATCCTCCAATAATCTGAAACAAAGGAAAAAAAACATAAATATTATCAAACTAGTTTGGAACCATTTTGACCTGAAATTCATTTTAACCTACAACATCTACATGAAATTCCAGTAATTAGTGCATGTGAAAAGCCATTGTTACTGCAGCATGATTTAGCCAAGAGCTTTCTCCAACTGATGTTATCCCTTATCAGGTTCAATATTTGATAGGATTTTAACAATATCTGACAGTATTTATGTGGTACCTGTAAGAAAACGTATTTGTTTTATTTGATTGATGGATTATTGACAACACATGAGATTTATTATTTGCCCGATGACATGATTTACCCTTTCACTTTCACTCCATTTGACAAGTAAAATTGTCTGGTGTTAGACAGAGTAAAATCTATAAAGTTACTCTTGGGAGTGAAAAGGTTAATATCATTATCACAGCTCAACAAAAGTTAATAAAACTATAAGTACAACTCAGGGGATCAGTTGAATTTACTACATAATACTAATTGTTATAACTGCATGTATTGTTTCCTGTATTGTTTTGTCTTTCAGAATTGTGATGAAACAAATTCACCTGTAGGAGTGTGGATTTGTCTCAACTGTTCACATCAGGTCCAAGATCTTTAATACATCCCTCTCATTTAAATATAGAAAATGTCATTGCCTGACAGGTGAATTCCAATATCGGTTTTTCAAGTGAAAGTTATTGTGGAATTCATGAGTCTGGCACTGAATTTTTCTGGAGTCACACTTGTCAAAGAAAAACAAAGTACCAGTTGCTGAGTTATCCTGTCATTCTGTTTCTGCCGTGTCAATCTGTTTTGTTAGCCAATGTGAATGCAAGTTCTCTTCGAATTATGCAATTCTACCCCAAGTGACATAGGTGTTTACATTTGCTGGGTCTATAGGTTCAATATGAGGCAGCGTAAAGGTTTGGCTTCCTCTTGGGGTACTTTTTGATAGTCAGTACTGTTAAATAAATTTCATAACCTTTTTTTGAATCACTGTTTTTTTTTACCCCGAGCACAAACCTTTCTTGGCTCACTATAAATGTAAGTACAGTAATACAGTAGTAAATAATACTGTTATAGTTTCTCTTCAGGATAATCCATGCTGTATTGGTTATTTGGAATCATTCAAATTTGTACTAGTCTACCAGCACAACACTGCACAATTGCCACTGAGTTTGCACTTTGCACATTTTCACTTACTCATTTACTGAGCAAAAAAGAAGAATATTATTGGTGAAAATGATTTTTATACCATTATTTATTTTCTTTTCTTTCTTTTCTTTTTCAATAGGGGTGTGATAGGTACAGTAAAGAAAAGCATGCATTGTCACATTTTGGGTCCAACAGGTCTCATAGCATTGTACTTCACTTACAGAATTGGGTTGTTTGGTAAGACTGATAATAACAGCAATAATAATTAATACTAATAAAAATGTTTATATTTTTTGAGGATATTCTTTTTCATTATTTAAGGCACTGATACTTCATTGCCAACTCATCTTTCGGTTTCAATTTCTTAAAATTAATAATATTTTATTTAACATGTGTGCTGACTAGTCCACTACTCATGTTTGCTACATTAACTTGTCTGTGACACAAATCAAACACTATGCCTTGGTTTTATAAAAGGTATGGCTAATTTGTGTTTTCATATTAACCCAAATGTAAACACTCAGAGCAGCTGAAAAGTAAATCCAAATTACTTATGTAAATTATGTATAAAATTTGAAATTTAAGTCACTTCAAACTGGCACAAGTTTGTGTTAGCATTTTCCTTTTGTATATGCCCATGCAATATCTCTCTTCTTGAAAACACAGAGGAAATCACCAACGTCCAAAGTGGTTGTATTTTGCCGGCTTTGTGTCAATGGACAGCCTTGACTTTCATCTGTGTCTTCATAGGTGCTACATTTGTGATGATGAAGTCCCAACTGACTCTAGTCCAATGCTCCACGAACCTATCAAGCTGCTTCGTAAGGCAATGAACTTACCTATCAATACCTCGGGTAATTACTGTGTGTTGTATTTGTGCATATTTTTGTCTGAATTGTGTTTCTAAGAAATGAAAAATGCATAAATTCCCAGTACATGTGCATGTGCTGTTGTTTGGTTAATGGAATCCATTTCATTCTTGAGGCACCTTACTAGAAGTGTGTAGTTGCAAGAGAATTTGTCATGAGCAGAATATTTTCCAGTTAATAAAGAAATGAACACAGCGCTACAAGTTATACTTTGTTTTTCTGACTTGTACAAACTTAGTTGCATTTAGGAGAATTCTAATGCAGGTTGTATAAAGACAAAACAAAGGTTGAGTGTGTTTACCTGCTTCAGAATTCTCCTAAATTCATCAAGGTTTGTATAAGCCTCCACAAACACAGTAGATGGTTTTAAATTGTTTCATAAAATTAAATGCAAGCTCAAATTGTGCCACCTGCAACTTTGAAGGGGATGTCAAACCAGGTTTGTGCAGGCTAATTTAAACAACTATTATCCGATGACAGTGCATGTACTATTACATCATAGCAACATGTCTGTCAGGGGGCACCATATCAACCCTTGATGTGTCTTCATGAGAATTGTTTGTGTAAATACAAAGTAAGCAAGTTGACCATTGATAATGTAACATTTGCCTCCCATATTTTTTATGATATTTGTAATGGTAATCATACTGTTTCAAGTTCAATTTGGAATTAATTTACACAAGTGAGTTTTTTAAAAAGCTGAAATTACACGAGCCACTTCAGCAAGTGCAATTTCAGCTTTTTGAAAAACTCAGGTGCAAATTAATTCCAAATTGAACAAGAAAAACCATATGATAACTTAGTGATAGTATAAACATGAAAAACGTATTGGCCAAAGTAAACCTTTCTTGAGTTAATGTAGCCATTTTTCTTATTCGATACTACTTTTTTCAAAGCTTCCGCAAAAAATGTTTGTCATCATTTTATGTGATATCATTGGCTTAGATAATTTACTATTATCTTTCAACCAATCATAATCCAGAATTTCCATGTGTAATTTGCACTGGTGTTACACTTTTTGCACTGGTGTTAAACTGCACTTCTCTCAGCCAATCAAAATCAAGTAATTATTGTTAAGTAATTACATTAAGTATTTTGTGAGAAGCTGAATTATGTTAAACTTGGTTCAATATGCATATAGGTGTGAATACACCAAATAATCAAGATGCAATTGTTACCAACTTCATGAGTGACAAGCAAGATGCAGGACCTTCATCAAAGAATCCCAGTCAGTTTAGAGGCCAGATCAAAGTATGCTTGATTCTGTTTTTAACAATAGGTTGCCTTCTTGTTGGTAGAGAATGCGTAATAAAAACAACAACATATAACATGCAGATTGGCAATACTATTTTATACCTTGTATCATAACTATTACAATTTCCTTAAATGTGATCACCACAGAAACTGCAGTACTTTGTATTAATTGTTTAGAGGCCAGATCAAAGTATGCTTGATTCTGTTTTTAACAATAGGTTGCCTTCTTGTTGGTAGAGAATGCGTAATAAAAACAACAACATATAACATGCAGATTGGCAATACTATTTTATACCTTGTATCATAACTATTACAATTTCCTTAAATGTGATCGCCACAGAAACTGCAGTACTTTGTATTAATTGTTTAGAGGCCAGATCAAAGTATGCTTGATTCTGTTTTTAACAATAGGTTGCCTTCTTGTTGGTAGAGAATGCGTAATAAAAACAACAACATATAACATGCAGATTGGCAATACTATTTTATACCTTGTATCATAACTATTACAATTTCCTTAAATGTGATCGCCACAGAAACTGCAGTACTTTGTATTAATTGTTTAGAGGCCAGATCAAAGTATGCTTGATTCTGTTTTTAACAATAGGTTGCCTTCTTGTTGGTAGAGAATGCGTAATAAAAACAACAACATATAACATGCAGATTGGCAATACTATTTTATACCTTGTATCATAACTATTACAATTTCCTTAAATGTGATCACCACAGAAACTGCAGTACTTTGTATTAATTGTTTAGAGGCCAGATCAAAGTATGCTTGATTCTGTTTTTAACAATAGGTTGCCTTCTTGTTGGTAGAGAATGCGTAATAAAAACAACAACATATAACATGCAGATTGGCAATACTATTTTATACCTTGTATCATAACTATTACAATTTCCTTAAATGTGATCACCACAGAAACTGCAGTACTTTGTATTAATTGTTTAGAGGCCAGATCAAAGTATGCTTGATTCTGTTTTTAACAATAGGTTGCCTTCTTGTTGGTAGAGAATGCGTAATAAAAACAACAACATATAACATGCAGATTGGCAATACTATTTTATACCTTGTATCATAACTATTACAATTTCCTTAAATGTGATCGCCACAGAAACTGCAGTACTTTGTATTAATTGTTATCTTAAAAACTTACAGCCAGAACAGAGTAATTTTGTGGCTGTAATGGGATAGCTAAATGAACCAATCACAGCATCAACTTAATTGGACTCCACTCGGTCCTATTTTCATTATTAATCACAGCATGACATAATTTACTTCAAATATAATATCTTCATTTGGAGAAACTGCCAAGTCTATAAGCATCGTTTACCAATTTTAATACTGTAGACCTGAGAGTAATCTTCTCGTTTTTTAGGGACTATCTAATCTTGGTAACACCTGCTTTTTCAATGCTGTGGTTCAGGTAAGTGTTATCGTTACTGTATGCACAGCTTCCATCAATCTGCCATAGCAAACTGCAGAGCTCAATGTAAGGGCTGAAAAAAGAGCCTGTGAGTAATTGAAAGGCATTCAGATAGTTTGGTAGGGTCTTCTGCCTACTAGTTACTGGTAGTAAATGATACTGTGTTCTGTACCCAAAGGGTGCATTGCTTCGGTACATTATGATCTGGATCAGGATTTGTGATCAGAGATTAACTGGATTATGGTGCATAAAGAAACCAATAAATCCTTTTATTATATCTCTCAGTTAGTACGCGCGCTGTGATTGGTCAATTTAGCGGGCCGTACTTCACTGTACGGCCCGCTAAAGTTTGTTTTGGTCGCCAAAATGACTCCAGAGATATAATAAATATCTTATTAACCTCGTTTTCTCGGTCCGTACTGTAAAATACGGATCCTCGTTTTTTCCCGTCGATTTATGGCCCGCGCGCTTCGCGCTTGGGCCATAAATCGACGGGAAAAAACTCGGTCCGTATTTTACAGTACGGACCTCGAACTCGATTAATAAGAGGTATTCATAGATCAGATTCATTGGTTTGTTTGGTTCATCACAATCTGAGTGAGATTGAGTGATCACTAATCCCGATCTGGATCACACTAAGGAATGCACTTTAAGTATTAGATAGAATTAGTATGAAAATGAAAATTAGTGTTCTATCTGATAATCAGATGTATCAATAGTTTTTGATGCACATTTGTAATGATTATTGGGGAATGGATTTGTTTGTATCTTGCTTAGAGTAATTCTGGTAAAACTAGTTATCTGAATGTCACAAAATGTTATCTGTTTAAACCACAATGATCGTTGGAGGCAAAATCCCTCAAAGCATCATTAAGTATATTCAAATCCTAGTTGTGTGAAGGAGTGCATGCCAAACAATTCACTGTTGGTAATATAAACTTTTTCATTTGTCCCATGACGTAGTCACCTGATGTCATCCACTGGCATCAGGTGACTAGGTTAAGTGGCATCAAGTGGCTGTCAACATCAAGTGTTGGCATCAAGTGATGTCGACTGACATCAAGTGACTTCATTGTGTGACAACGATCACCATTGCATCCCCATGATGACAAATCCATTCCATTACAATTCACTGTTCTTTTTATCCCGTTGCATGATTCAGAACCTCTGTCAAATTGACCTGCTCTATGTCGCATTGTCTTTTGCCGTCAAAAGGGGATATCCACAACTTGTGTGCTCCAACAACAAAGACTTGGTAAGATTCAAGAAAAATCCTAACATGACTTGTAGTGAAGTTGAGGATTGAACTTTGTTGTTTTAATGTCTGCGTATGTGATTTGCCCTGAAGGAAAAACACCACTTGAATAGGATTAAAACCTGTGACCTCGCGAACATCGCAATGCGAGAAATAAGCCGGCGGGGTTTGGAGTATTTTATATAGAACCTTGGATGAAATTATTTTGAAGGAAAATTTTTCGACATTACAAGATTCTTTAAGAAATAATTTTGAGGAAGACACTTTAAATTTCAATTTCTCCTTAAAAGATACAGAAAAGAACGAGTTTTTAATCCGATTTCCAAACACTCCATGGTGAGTGATTTCCTTTGTTTCTTTACTTGTGAATAAATATTAAGGCTTGGAAGGGGATATAGGATTGGTTACATGAAGCTAGCCGCTTGCGACAAGTAGCCTTGGCTTCTGTGTTCTGTTATGAATGGGTTAGTTTTCAAGGAAACTGGTACTGCGTTGATGAAGCTGAGCATTTTGTTCTCAATTTTTTAGCCTTTCTGTATGACCGTGATGAAGGAAAAGCCCGCAGAACACTGTGTTTGGGTGATGGACAAAATACGGACCCCCAATCCATGGACTACCCAAATGGACAACCCAAATTCATTGTACCATTATAATTATTCAAAATGGCGGCTGTGGAACAACGCACGCCATTTTGAATAATTATACTGGAACAATGAATTTGGGTAGTCCATTTGGGTAGTCCATGGATTGGAGGTCAGTGTTTTGTCCATCACCCTATGTTTGTAGTGAACTGGCCATCTCACTCAAAACGTGGCGAATCTAGAACAGAATTTAGACTTCGTATACTGAATGTTTTCTATCATTTTCTTTTGCGAACACCGACGACTTCGCGAACATCGCTGCGATGGTCTGGTGACTAAGCCAACCGGCCATTCACGCTGAGAACCGCCAAATAATGCGTCCCATATATGCAAGACAAGAAAAGACAATACAAAAATGTTATTCACACCACCCACAGAAAAAAAAGAGACATTGAAAAAAGACAGTACTACTCATGTAAGGTACAAGCCACCTAGAAAATAGCAAGAAAGCTAATCATGTCGAACGCACTTTAAATGATTCATTACTTCTAGTACTGATATTATATGGTGCCTCAAGTAGCAAAAAAAAAAAATGTAAAAACAAACCAAAAAACGCGCATGCGCTGACTTGAATCACTGGAAATTGAGGAACTGGAGAAGACATCGGAAGAGAAATAACTAATATGAACTGAAAATAGCCTTTTTCAAAGACTGTTCAAACTTATGAAGAATAAGGCACTTGAGAGATTCTTCAATATCATTCCAAAGAACAGCTCCCATAAAGCAAATATTAACTTTGCCATAATTTGTTCTCACCAAATGAACGCGAAATGTAGTTCTGGAGGCCAGCCTGGTTTTGTACTTGTGACTGGAGGATGCAGGAGTAAAAATATTACTTAAGGTACAATTTACTGTACACAGGCAAATCAGCTTAGCTGGAAGAGCATCGCACCGGTTTTCACGAGGTCGTGCGTTCGAATTCCGTTCCAACCTGCTCTTTTTTCAAAGCTAAATCGCATTTGCTTTAGGTTGCATCATTTCTGCAAAGGTCATCTTCAACTATGTTGTATTTGCTAATGTGAGTGCTAGTCCATCGCCCCTAGCGACCACCAACTCCATTGTTGTGACTGTAACTGTGTTATCCCGCTTTTGTTGTTATGTAGCCGCAGTTGTCCGTGACAGTTCAAGAGGAACCTGGATCGGTGACAGCGGCTCTATGGGGACTGCTGACCGATGTGCAGACATCTAACAATCGCACATTGAATCCACGACACTTGTTTGGAGAGATTTGTAAAAAGTAATGTTGTTTTTTATAGACTACCTACTTTTCGCGCAAAATTTACGGCCTCACATAAAGTTTTTTTTATTGATGCTGTTAATCCGGGTTAATGAAAGACGCTCATGGTATTTTTTTTTTTTTTTTTGCCTGGTTTTGCTTTGTAGAGCGACGAGATTCAAAGGCTACAGGCAGCAAGACAGTCAGGAACTTCTACGTTATCTGCTGGATTCAATCCGAAATGAAGAGCTCAGGGTATTTATAATTAAGTGTAGTTCCTGCCATCCATGTCCATTATGCTTCAACTGAATCCAAGGGAGACACGTGACTTTAGCGGAGTCTGGTCGTGTGTACTGGATGCCCAACCCTCAGTTATGTCCCCTCAAAAAACGTCTTCTTTAACTGATTGTCGAGGTTGGTCGCCTGGGCTCACGTAGTTAGATCTCGGAATTTGCAAAATTCTGACAGAATTTGCGTTGAATTTATTTTTTTCTGTGCACCATGCCACTTTATTTGTCCATTTATGACTGGTCTTTGTTCTTTTATTAAGGTAACATTGTTATGTATGTGATGTGAAATATCTTTTTTTTTTGTATTTTGGAAGTACTTATGTTTTCATAACAGTGACTATTTCCAGACTGGTCATAATAAAAGTAATAATAATAATAATAATAATAGACATAATAATATTAAAAACAAACACTAAGACTGTTGTTAATAATAATGATAATGGTGGTAAAAACAACGAAAATAATAGTGATGATAATAATAGCAATAATCTGTGGCAGTTTCAACGTAATAGCAATGATGATGACGATGATGATGATGATAATTATAATGATAGAGAAATAAAACAATAAAAAAGTTCATACAGTGAGAATTGGCAAACTTGTTAATTATTGAAAACAAGTAAATAGAGAAATTTTGAAAATCTGAGCGTTTTGTTGTACCCCTCCCCCCCCCCCCCCCCCCTTCCCTAGGGCTCGTGAAGGTTTTCCAGTTTTCCCGGATCACCTCATTCTACCCTTTGTTATTCCCAAACATCGCAAAGTAACAGAGAGGACTCAAGATTTATTAAAACCAGTCTCTATAAAGCGACAACCAGTTCTTCCTGGCTTCACTTTTTTCCATTCTCTTAGCGAGTTAAGAGCGGGCTGTTGAAAGCGTTTGATATCAAGAAGGAGGGAGACGCAAAGAACTTGGAGGACAACAAAAGAACACAAATCAAAGGTGCGGTGATGTCAATTCTTTTTACATGCACAGAAAAAAGTGGGTTATCAAAATATTTGATAAATAAGTTGAACCACCGTAAGATTTAAGAAGTGCTGACGTCTCCAGCGTTAGGCCCCCGTTAGACCTTTAACCGTGGTATCGTCCCTCGCAGCCTGCTGGGAAGGCTAAAATAGCGCGTTTCATACTGCTCGAAAGCTTATGATAGTTTGTACTCTATTATAAAACTAGTAATAGTTCTCACTAAAGCTGCCTCCGTTTTTTTATATTGTGAAGTGTAGAATATCTTCTGAAGTCAAACGTTGTACAGGGAATGACCGTTTATTTTCCAAACCGGTCCTTTTTGTTACCTGACAGGCTTGGTTATTTTGAATAAATGTGGAAAGTGCAAGCTCACTGGGCTTATATCAGCATGCAATCTCTTGCCAAAACTGACGGTCATTGTTGTCTTAAAATAAGCCCAAAGAGGTACCTTGATTTCTTCCAACAATTTACTGTTTTCTGATAACTCAATGAGCATGTGTTGAAAAGAAGCTCTGTGAATCATTGTTCATTTCTCGCAGTCAAAGTTGATAAATGTGGCAAAAACAAAAACGATACCCTCTTGTAGAAAACTATCCAAGGCACAGCAAAACGTTCGAAGAATGCATAAACCTGATTTCATAAAATTGCTTTTTCGTTTCAGCATTATTAAGCTTAGGTTTCAACTGAGGTATTACCGTATGAACAACAATTCAAAACGTGACATAAGCTTTTTTAACTTTGGACATCAACCTCGTGGCAAAGACTCCCAGAATCCTTTGAGTGTTTATTCGACCCCCAGCGAGCTTTCAGTAATCCTTTGCGTACTTTTCGGCAATCCTTTGTGAGCCGTGTTCTCAAAAATCGAGATTTTTTCTTGCTACTGAGATATTTTCCTCCCTATACGCGGGGGTGTCTAGGGTGCCCCCTCGGGGTTTGCCCCAGACGGCCAAAAACCTGCGGGGGCAAGAACTCAAATACTACGCGCACGCTGATTGGTGGAAAACCTATGGGTTATTGTGCCGGTAAACCCATAGAAAAGAGAAGCATAAAATACTTGGGATGTTGGGAGAACACTTGAAGTGCTTGTAAATTAGTCGCCTGCGGCTCGTGATTTACAAGCTCTTCTCGTGTTCTCCCAACATCCCGCTTAGTTTATTACGCCGGTAAACCCATAGAAACGGCGGTTTATTGATTAACTAAACGTTTGTTGTGTCATGGGAGGTGCAAGAACTGATTACACGTTTTCCATTTGCAGCCAAATCGTTGCAGGCTTCGGCCTCAATGCGCTTGTTAGTGGCTTACACGTATAGATTTTTATTTCCTTAATGAAATCTAGGTAGGTGCTTGTTAGTATGAGAACACTTATTTTACAATCTAGCGGCGAGACTGTACGGGACTGTTTAACTTTCCGTAGTCCAGTTCATTTATGAGTTTTCTTTTATGGAACAACAGAAGGACGCTTGCAATAGAATATAAATATTTCCTCTCTCCCCTCCCCTGCCTACACTCTTGTTTTGACACGATCCTGACTAGAATTCATAAAGTAAATAAGATAAATGATTATCTTCGTCAGGTTTAGTATACGCGTGGTATTCATTAGAAGAGCGCAACATCAGTTTGCCGTCTTTCTTTCCCTTTATTTTAATCACAGAATATAACGCTCGTGCCCAGGCCCCTTTGATAGACAGCGTGTTTGCTGGAAAGTTGGTCAGCATTGTGATATGCCACCAGTGTTGTCAGGTCAGTTACTAGGTCTCTCACCAGTCAGCAGAACCGTGTGAAGCTTGGGAAACAGAGACCTAATAGGCCATCCCGTGCCAGAGAGTCCGTTAATAGAATATTCCCTTAATTGTATTACAGTAAGCCCCAGCAGCGTTGTATAAATGCGGTATTTCTTCAGAATAGACCATTTCACTTATGCAAAGTGTTCCTTGTTTCTGTTCATTGGTGTGGAATGGGCTGGGGGAAAAAATATTGAGTTAATGAGACCCCATTGGTATACAATTTCGCCCCACTTCGTCCGTTGTCTGAACGTATTATTATTTTATTTTTGGTTTTCAAAGCCTTTTCATTGATTGCTGAGTTCTTTTCTGATATGACTTTTATTTTATTTTATTTTATTGTCTTGTACTAGAGTAGTGATTTTCGGCTACAAATATCCTTGTGGTGTGAAAAGGTTAGGAATGCATTGTGTTTTCTTGTTCACTGGGCAGGAATTTAAAGTGGAAGAAACATTTCTGGATCTGTCTTTACCACTGACCACGCCACAGGTTGGAATTATTTTGTGAATGCCATACATCACACATTACCCTAAGTGAACACTATGCCCAGTCACAGCAGACATTGGAAATTCAGTCAGAACTATCAGCACATTCCTGGCAACAACTCTAAGCCTGGAAGAACGTCTTAGATCCACGTCACGATGCGATTTTAGTTTCTCAAATGCTGATTGTCCTAGAAAGTAATATGATGGTCATGTTCCAATCGCGAAGCGCAACCGTCCATGCAATTTCAACGCAATCGTATATAATTTCATACATGATATATCAAACGCGAGATATAGTGTTTCATCACATATCAGAAAAGAGTTGGGGAGAATGGGAAGTACTGTCCGTAGGTGAATGATTTTGACAAGATTTAAAGTGTTTGATATGTGATTCCAAAGATTCCTCGAGTTGGTAAATATTGCTTCCCAACGGATTATTCTTTAGTTGAATTTAGTGACTTATGACTGGGAAAGGAATTGGACGTTCCTTGAAGCTGCCATTGAAATATTGCTTTTGTCGTTTGTAGGTTTTGTAATGAGTTTTGCTTAGTGTAGTGAGTGCAGTTTAGCAGTACCGTTTTTTTATTCATGTACAGTTAAGGATCTTAAATGGTGCACAATTTTCTCAATATTGGCCAATGTGTACCTGACTTTTTTCCTTTAGGAGACCAACAGCAACAAGCATTTTGCAAAATTAGGAAGGCAAAGTCAACAGTCTTTGGCGACTCCAAGCAGTTCTATCCCGAAAAAGCAGAACGGCGATGAAGGAAAAGATTTGAAAGCCAAAACTCCCAGTAAACATCAACTAAAAGCTGCGAAGGAAGCCGAGCGGGTAAGGTATTTGATTAATGTGGAATAAAGTTTTCCTAAAAAAAAAAAATAAATAAAAATTAATAAATGAAAGATAAAAGCGTTGGAATTACACCGTTTAGGAAAACAAACAGCACCGCAATCCCTCATTTAAATTTCAAAGATCATCTCAAATAAAGGTTATTGGGCTTTTGACATTTTGTCATGTGTTCTACAGAAAAAGAAGAAAGGGAAAGGTCTCAGAAAGAAAGGAAAAGTAAGCCCAGAATCGAAGGAGGAAACTCAAGACGACATGGAAAAAGATGACACAGAAGAGTTTGATAAGGAATGCAATGGACCTGCTGAAACCAACAAGTATGACACGGAACTGTATAACAACGAGAAGGAAAGTAACATGATTCAAGGAAATTGCTCAGATCTAAACAATGCTGAAGTGGGTGAGCCCACACTTTCTACTGATCACGAGGAAGCGGTTGATCAAAAAGAAGATGCGCAAGAAGAAGAAACGGAGAGCATAATTTCAAATGAGACGCATGGTCCCCAGTGCGTGGACTCAAACAAAGTTTCTTATGTCGAGGAGTCACAGAGTCAACCACTGACCCTTAGTGAAATCAAAATTCAGTTCTTAAACGAAGGTGAGCCTGGCGCAAATAAGAGCATCACAAATGAGGCAACAGGTACTGAAATAAACGAAGAGGAAAACCAGAATAACGAGCTCTCCATTAAAGGTAGAATAAATCAAAGTGATGGATTTGGTAGTCCGGATGAAAATCCTTTGGAATTGAGAAAACCTCTAGAATCCGAAGTCGAGATTCCTAATAATTCCGTGGTAAACTTGCAGCAGTGTAACCTGGAAGGTCCTCCGAGTGCCGTCACAGGGCGCTTCGAAACAAGCACAGTGGTTAAAAATGCCGCTCTAGCACAAACGAAGTCGAACGAAGCTCAGATTGAAAATATTCTTAGGAGCCGTCAAGATGATCAACAGGTAGAGTTAGAAGGTTCTGTGCCTCTTAACACCATTAGAACTGATGAAATCGAAGAAAAGATGGAGGTCATGACGTTGAATTCTTCCGAGAAAAGTGAAGGATGCACGAATCGCGTTAAAGATGACGAGAATCAAACTTTGCCATTGAATTATACAACTTCATTAGAAAATGTTGTGGACAATGATCGTTCGATTCAGGATCAGAGAAACTTTAGCGCTGAAAACAGCGTAGTATCCGATGATCCTGAACATAGTTCTCATTCAACAGAGACAGAGATTGCTTTGAATGAAGCGCTAAGCAGTGAAGGTTCTTTCAGTTCTATGCAAACCGAGGCTCCTTCTAGTAGCGTAGAAAATTTCGGTGCTTCTGGGTCCGTTAAAGGGGTGTTAAATGAAAATAATCAGGACGAAATTAACAATGGCGTTAGCTTTGGACTACATGAAGGAATGTGTGGGAGACCAAGCCGATGCAATGATAATGATGTAGAAAAAGTTAATCAATCAGAAGATTCTAATGGTAGTGATTCAGCAGCAAATTCTGATCCTCAAACAACCAACGAAGTAGAAGATATTACGGACAAAAGAATGAACGAAGAGAACAGTTCAAGCGAATTCGAATCCGATTCTGAGGACGACAGTTCTCAGGGTTCGCCCAAGATACTCACTTTAAAACCCCCGTATGATCCCTCTCCAGGGGAATGCTCCGTAATGTCAAGTTTGAGTCAGTTTTGCGCAGCTGAACTGTTGGACGGAAGCAACAAATTTGCATGCGAAGAGTGCAGTAAGCGGGCGCAACGTGTAAAGGAAGGAAAAGTCTATGATAAAGAAAAGCAAGGTGTCGATAACACCAGCAGTGATTCGTCTTCTGAAGGTAAGTTGAGATCACAAGTTCTAGTTTTAAAACGAATTCTTTGTTGTGTTCTTTGTCTTTACGACAGGTTCTGTGATATTTTGTTAGCAGAATAATTTTTAAAAAGCGTAATCTTACTCTTCTGCACTCATGACTTCTTACACTAAACTGTGTTATGAAAGCAATCGCGAGTGAAGTTCTTAGCTTTCGAGGGAGAAGGCTTCTGGAACAAATCTCCCCAGCTAGTGTTCAATGAAAGGCGTATTGTTCACTAAATTTTTGGATCAAACCATGCAGAGTAACCATTCTCTCTACTGTTTCTTATATGGCGTGACCCTAACTTTTCATCCGTTGATCTAATGATACATCCAGATCATTCTTCAGAAAGCTACTCAACAGCTCTGCACTGGGCCACAGATTGTTCTACGTAATAATGTGGTGCTAAACGCGTTGCTGTGGCCACCCTCGGTCAATCGGCAAAGCCATTACAAGTGCAATTCTGCTGTTTCTTCCTCCATCCAGCATACCAGCTTTTACATGTTTCATTTTACAGATGATTGTAAAGGAGCCAAGGCTCCAAAGCCCAAGAAGAAGCAGAGCAAGGAATCCAACCAACAGATAGTGTACACAGAGGCCAGCAAGCAAATGTTAATATCAGTGGCTCCTCCTGTGTTAACACTTCATCTGAAGAGATTTCAGCAGGCTCGGTTTACTTTGCGAAAAATCACCAAGCACGTGGATTTTCCTCTTTTGTTGGATCTTGCGCCATTTTGCAGTTGGAGCGGTCAGGTAGTTCCACCAATTAATTGTAGGTAGCTTAAGCCAAACCGACCACGGTGTCGACTAGTACGGTACCAAAGAAAAGTGCCAACTGTTCTCGGCAAAAGAACAACGTAAATTGACCGTTTCTAGAAGTTTTTCGGAGGATCCGTCTGTACAACACAGGGTGTTCATTTGGTATCGGAGATCGGAGAATTCTCCGGTTACTACGAAGAATTCTCCGGCTGCTACAAAGAATTCTCCGGCCAAATTTAGATGACCCTTTTGTACAAATGAAGGTTGCCTCGAAAAATTCGGAATGATATGCGAGCAGTAACAATTGGAAAATTATACAAATTGAAGTAAAGAATGGAAACAAAGTGAAACCAGGTTGTCGCAACAGTACGGGAGGAAAATGAATTGAACTTTTCACTGTTTCTGTCCTCGGTGTCGTCGCCGTGTCTGCTTAAAAGCTTCCTGGTAAAACATTTACGGCTTCTCGCTGCATGTTTTTAACCTTTTTTGTTTAAGTGGAGAGTACAGCTAGGTTACTTTGAAAGGCCTTTCAGATGAGTCAGACAGATCTAATGAGCCGGCCACTTTAAAGTTGTCCTGTATTCCGTCATCGTCATTGTCGTCGTCATTCTTGTCACGATTATTGAACCCTTACTAGGATGTAGGCCCCCAGTCGCGGTCCAGGTTTAGTCCATCTTCTTCTCCCCATCAGCGGTCAGTCCTCTTCAAGTCTACCTCCAGGTCACGGCCCCTTGCGTATCCTAGCGGGCCTCTCCTCCCTCCTTTTCCCTGAGGGCTCCAGGCGACGGCCTGTGTTGTAATCAGCTGGTTGCAGACTTGAAGAGGGTGTCGCCATTCCATCAACGGCATTTTCTGTACCTCGGGTGATTCCTATCTCTTGTCTAGAGCCAACTGATCTGTCTTCAGAAGGTTATCGTTTTCTGGAAGCAAGCGTGGAATATTAACCTCGTGCTGGAGCTTCCTTATTGAGATAGAAAATTGTCGTCATGTGAACGCAAAACAAAACGTGCTTTTCATGGCACTCTTTTCACTTGTCCCATCTTCATGCATCTAGGAATTCAGTAAAGCGGCTACGTATTTCAACGAAATCATCTAGAAAGCCAGATACACAAGACCCTCGTGGATTATAAATAAAGCTGTTGGTACTTCTAAATGACTTTGTTTTCCAACCGACAATACTCAGAGTTGTATTATCGTAGAACGATGTTACAAATTTGGGGCAAGGCTACCAGAGGAGGACTAAATTTGGATCTTGGCTCAAATAGCTGAGTATAATTTTTAGTATAGATAAGTAGGATTTTGACGTGAATCTGTGGTCATCATTTGTCCTTGTTTCCTCAGAGTCGGGCTGATTCCGACGATCGCGTTCTATACTCACTTTATGGCGTAGTCGAACACAGCGGCAGCTTACACAGCGGTCACTACACAGCGTATGTAAAAGTCAAAGACCCGCCAACGAGAAGCCTCTATGAGAGTATTACTTCTATGAACGAATTAACAGCTTTTATAAAAAACATGTGGACTGGAAACCCTACAAAGCGCCCCACTTGTCATCATGAGCCCGCTGCAGATGGTCAGTGGTTCCATGTCAGTGACTCAAGCGTTAGCCCAGTGGTCGAGTCAAGAGTGCTGAGAGGCCAAGCCTATATGTTATTCTACGGTCGACTTCCTCTTACGAACAGTTGAAATGCTGCTGTTTTTTGATACGAGGTGGATTTCCCTTCCATGTGGTTAGATAATATAACTTACTAGCAAATTTTTGCAATGCTGACATTATGAATTATTGCAGAACAAAGGGCTTCTCTCGAAATTCAGCCACGTTTTCAGCGTTTTGTCATATTCATAAGTCTTCAAGCACACAAAGTACTTTATTTTGTCATGCGATAAATCAAACCCGATACACAGTGGTTCATGACATTTTAAGCTCCGAAAAGACAGTCAAAAATGCGACGTTCAGCGGAGTAATTTTGACAAAATTACTCTGCGAAGAACGATTACTGGTCTCTTGGTTCATATAACTTTTATAACAACATGATTTAAGAGGAATTACGATGGATTTCGGGACGAGGGTAAATTACCTAGGGTTTTTTTTCTTGCCGAATTCACTGTCTTTGTTCGGCCAGTGATCCTAAGGATTTGCTCACGGTCCAAAATTGATACGTTTTCAGCTGTGGGTAACTGACCCTCTGAAAACGCTTAAGAATCGATAGTAACTAAGTCGAATTTTTATTGCCTTGTTTTTGAGCTGTACATAAGCGCAGAGGCAATGCTTTTGAAAATGATAAAAGAAAAATTATAAATTATCCAAGAATTATATAAGAAGCGCAAATTATCGCGAAGAGTGTGTACGTCTGGATTAACTTTTGAATTTGTGTACGAGAATCCCAACGAGACAACGGCAGGGTCATCTGTAAATGGTTTGAGCCCAATGGTCTCAGTAGTTCCAGCCCGTCATTTCTTTCTCGCTTCCCCTGAGGCCACCTTCCTTACCATCTGAGGACCTGGAACAGGCTAAGGTGCAGTTAGTTCTGAGTAGTTTTCCGTTTACTAAAAGTTTCCGGAAATTCCGTTTGGAAGTTAAATGGAACACAAGTTTCCTCGACGATGGGAATTTTCCAGGAGCAACAGAGGGTCTGCAAAAGTAGTTTTCTTTTTTCGATCGGAATGTTGCAAACGGAGTTTCGTGTTCCATTTCTCATATAGTCATCTAGAATTCCTCTTGATTTCAGCTCTAGATTCTTCGTGTAAGCAGGAGTGGGTTTTGCAAATGGTAATCGACCATCCCGAACAGAATTTCCCAATTTTGAATTTTGTTTGCCATTTTCCAAAACCGTGCACCCATGTAAATGGTAAACAACCCTAAAAAGAACTGTTGGCGACGTTGACATAAATCGTGATAATACAACGACTTACACGGCTTTTTAAAATGTTAGACAGAGATATATTGCCACCTCCTCACGACACGTAAGTTACTTCACTCAGAAGATAACTATCGTTCAGGTTGTCGAAACAGTTCTTTTCTGAACTACCTACACGTGGAAGATCAAACTCAGCAAGAATTACACGCCTTTGCGATCAACACAGGCAAAAAGAAAACATTCCTCTGTTTTCGCTCACTTCATTAGCTCACCTGTTTTCCTTTGCGTAGATTCCGAGCAAAGTTTGCCGTTTAAAAATTTACGGCTGCTGTGAAAGGGGTTTGAAATCGTTGGTGGGGGCCCGGTATTTTCTCAATGTTCCTTCTTTTGTACAAATGAACAGGAGTTATCCTTGACCACCAAGTGTATATTGAGGTATAATTTCTTTTCTCAGTTGTAAGGTGGCTGCTCAGGGTAAGTAAGTAAGGATTACTGATGTGAATCATAGGAGGGCAGTAACCAAAAAAAAAATTTATAACTGTAGTGAATATTCACCTCGACTTCGTCTCGGTGAATATTCACCGATAATCACTGAGCCTGAGGCGAATAATTGTTTTAGTATAAATACACAGGCGATTATTTTATTATTCATCAGAAGCGCGCGAACGACTGGCATCCATTTTGTTCGTCGAGGTGATTATCAGCTGATAATCCGAGGTAGCGAACCAATCAGAGCGCGCGATTTTGTATAATCACCTGAGTATTCATACTGATGATGATTATCTTTAAACACAAAACTGAGATCACGCATTATCATCATGACAATATTATAGTAGTATAGTTTCAACGTTACTGATCCAAGTGTGTCGGCTTGCCTCTTCGTGGCTACCGCCGTGTATAGCCTTAGTATTAGTTAGTGTGGCTTCGGGTTTTCTAACACACCTGTCGTGAAACCTTCAGTGTCCCTAAAAAGCGATGCATCAAGAAATTGGTGAAATCGTAAATTGCGAATAAAACTCTTTAAGGCTCAGTCAGTTTAACCCTTAAACACTTACTTCTCTGTTTCACAACATTTCGTTCTCAAATTGTTTTTGAATATAATTGAATTAGAGTCAGTTTGTAGGAAGCTACCCTTTTGTACTTGTTACCTCGTTTTCGCTCTGAAGTAAGGGACGGACCATTAGAAAAGTGATGGGGGGGGGGGTGGGGAATTTTCAGCTTGCACGAATTTTTTTTACTGCGTGTGAAAAAGTCACAATTGGACCTTCCTTCTGCATGAATTTTTTTTTTTACCTTCTTCTTTGCATGAATTTTTTTTTTGGCATTTTCCCTTGCATGAATTTTTTTTTTGTTTTTTTCCCCACACCCCCCCCCCCCATCACTTTTCTAATGGTCCGTCCCTTTATAGAGTCAGTTTGTAGAAAGCTACCCTTTTGTACTTGTTAACCGCGTTTTTGCTCTGAAGTAAGACGGACAGTCCCAGCAGAAGCAGCTAGATTGTCAAGGGTCGGTTACTGAATAAAGAACTGAACCAACCGAGTGATTTGTATTTATTTATTAATGGAAAGATCTTCTCAGTTATGTACGCAACATAGTTGTTTAAGAAATAATGCACCTATCAATGTTAAGCCGGCGGGGGGTGGGGGGAGTCAGGGCATGGGGTGGGGATTTAACATTTTTGAAAAATTTGCCGTCAAATTCCCTGCCCACGGGCAAATCATTCCAGTCAAATGCAACCAAATTTCCCCACCCCGGGCTGCACATCGCTGTCAAATATCCTAAGGCTGGCAAAGAAAGATTCAAATATTCCCTCCCCCGGGAGAACAAGGTCAGTCAAATGCCCTACCTTAGGGCCAACAAAGACGATCAAATCCCCACCCCATGCCCTGACTCCCCCCCCCCCCCGTCGGCTTAACATTGATAGGTGCATAAAACTCATTTACTGTGTTTGTACAATGTATCGAGACAGTGCAAACCGAACAGCGATTGTCGAATATTTGAGTTCGTTTCTTTGGTATAATCGGGATCTGGATTTGTGAACCGAGGCGACACGGATCATGACGTATCAAATTAGCGGAACCGATTCAGGGATGGACCATTTTATTTTTGAGAGGGGGAGGGGGTAGTCTCCCTCGTAGCCGTTTTTTGGATGTCACGCAACGTTCACCCAAAACGTTGCGTGACATCCAAAAAACGGCTGCGAGGGAGACTAGGGAGGGGGTAGGACAATTACGAACAAAAAATTGTTGCACAGCAAAAGTATAGAATAAAAAAAATCGTGCAGAGTGGGCCAAGGCAAAAAAGGTGTTAAAAAGGCCAAGTTTCTAAGAAAAAATTCTTGCACAGTCCAAAGGAAAAAAATTCTTAACAAGACTAAATTGCCCAACCCCTCCCCTCCCCCCCTCAAAATAAAATGGTCCATCCCTAATCGTCTGTGTTTAAGGATTCCCCGGTTCTTTTGATGAGCAATTGTCCGAGTGTTCTCGGGTCACAAATGTAGATTCTGATCACACGGAAGTAATGTACCCGCTCGGGAATTCTACTAAACGCAGCCAGGTTAGTATAAGCACAGTAGATGAGTTTTATATTTATAAAATAAAATAGTAATTCAAATTATGCCGCTGGTTGCTTTGAAGGTGATGTCACGATCATATTTGCACAATCTAAAAAAAAAACTTTAAACAAATGACAGCGCGCTTACTATCTCTTATTCAATAAATGGTACTGCTACTACTCATTTTCATTCGATAGTAGACGTCTTCCGTTTCTGCTGCCAAAACTACGAGTCGTGTAAACTTCCCCACAATATGCCGACTTCGTTTCTGATTGGTTCGTCCAGCGTGCATATTTGCATGTAGCAACACATTCATTACATAACATTTAACATTGCGTGCGCCCACGTTGACGACCGCATATCATCTATTCGTCATGGCCTCTGAAGGACAAGAAAACCCTGTGAGCCGTTCGAAAATTATTGTGTTTGGGGCATCAGGACGGACAGGAAAGGAACTAGTTAAACAAGCGTTGGAAATAGGCCACAAAGTTGCTGCTGTGGTTAGATCACCAGAGAAATTGGACATAAGGTACAATGAGGTTTTCATTGTTTACACATCTCCCCTTTGTACATTTTTCCCTGCTGCTCCAGACCACTCGTTTACATATATCGCAACATCCTGCGAAACAAGGCTAAACCCACAGACACTTGTATTTATCATTGGGACTCTAGAAGTGGCAAGGCATTCAGTTAGAAACCAGAATTCCGAAGTAGGGTAGAGATATCCTTGCCAGTCCTCGGGAACAAGGCCCTTCAGAAGAAGGCATCTTCACTATCAATCACCCCGTATGGGATGGGGTAAAAAGTAGGATAGGAAAGGTGAGGTGGGGAAAGGGTTGGAGTACAGGGGTGAAAATCTGTTCAGAAATCGAAATTGTGAGTCGAACGCTTGAGCGTGGGAAAGAAATTTAGTTGAACTGAATTTGGTTATTAAGATATTCTCAAGGTCATGCCCTTAGCTGTCGTAATGTCTATAGAGTTTCTCTGAGCTCTACACATGCAACCTTTTGCAGCTTCACCCATAAGTTCATATTTAGTTGTAGCAGTTGCAAGGTTAAACCTTTGCTCTTTGCATTAATGTCTGTGAAGGCATTTAGCATAGCTATTACTGTGCTTGATGTGGAAGTCCTAGGTTCAGTTGAAGGTGATGGCACTGAGTTGTTTTCTTTGAACAGAAACGAAACTCCCTCTTGGTGCATAAATAGGTACCAGCAACATGTAGATACATATTGGGGGTGGTGACCTTAAGATGTACCAGAATCCTACTGAAGGCAATCTTAGCTGCATGATCAAACTGTAGGTGCTTCAAGTTAGAAACAGTAGAATGTTAATGATGGCCATGTCGGTCTCGGTGCTTGGGTTTTCCTTTATACAACACACATGTTCTTCTAACAGGCATGACAATTTGGAGGTAGTCAATGGTGATGCATGTGACTTAGAGAGTTTTGCTGCTGCTCTCGAGGGCAAAGATGCTGTACTGTCTTGTCTGGGAACTTATGCAAGTGTCTTCAATCCAACAACATTCTATTCTGAGTCCATGCATGCCATACTGGAAGGAATGGCCAGGTTTGTAGTATTAACAGTGTACATTTGTTAGAACTAACTTTGTGGTATTGACAGTATGGTCTCCTTAATATGCAGTTGGTAAGGTGTCCATTGTGCCCTGAGCAGAAGTCATCATTCGGACTCAATATCAACATAAACAATCAATTGTTTTCAGAACTATATTTTTGCTGTAGACCCAACAAATAACTGAATATTGGTTGATAGTCAAGGGGTAGAGATTTATATTACATATACTCTTTTTTCATATGTTTTTACTGCAATAATAATAATTACTAGTTTGATTGTGTAATGTGTTAACAGGAATGGAGTGAGCCGATTGGTGACTATAACATCATGGTGCACACAGCCAGGGCCAAACAATTCCTGGTTTTTAGAGTGGATATTGAAACCTATTTTTCTTAATGGTGTGATAAAAGACATGGCAGTTATGGAGAAGGTATTGGAAAACACTGATCCCCAAGCAGTTAACTATACCATCGTCAGACCATGTGGCTTGGTAGAAGGTGTGTTTTCTGTGGATCTATGTACAGTATGATTGTTTTTTTAATTTCTAATTTAATTTTAAATGTAATTTTGTGCTTGCATTTGGGAACGAGACATGTTTTAGAAACTCTTGATAATGTGTTCACAGCAATTTGAGTTTGAAGTGTTGTGACATTTGTAATATCATAGCTTATGGTAATGGAATTTCTCAAGCATCTAAATCTTCGAATTTGATTAGCTAATCATGCGCTCGTGACAGGTCTATCTCTTACAATATGGCCCAAGAGCTGGATTTTTTCCTGGCTGTAGCAATTAAAAATATTAATGTTACAAAAAATAGGTAAGTTATTTACCAGGCTAGTTTGGTCCATATGGAAATGCCCTTGGTCTTAAGTATGGCCCTAGGCTGCACATACCAACTTCTCGCCTGGTAAATAACATATATTTATATGGACCTTAATTAACTCCCAGAGGATTTTTTAGGATCACACACTCTGACAAAAGGAATGAAGCCAAGTTGGAGAGAGTAAGGGTGATTTCTGGAACTACACATTTACAGAATCAGAATCAGTTTCAATAATAACTTTATCTATTGTATCATTCTTGACATCACTGGTGATCCTTGCAATGAGATTGGCCCTAAACAGTGTAATTTGATCACAAATCACATTATACTAGGCTCCAACTTAATTGCATCTTTTCCCATGCAGTGGGAAGGGAGCATAGTTCTACAAATTTGGTCTGAAATCATACTTTGTGATGTCGGACAACACTCTGCAGTATTGTCTCATTTCTTGGCTATAATTTCAAATCACATCTTTATCTCACTTATATCCATATATAACAATTATTACTACACTCTAAATATAACAAACTGGTATCTGAATTTGTTTGTCAGGTGAACGCACAGGAAACTACAAGGTGGAGGAAGGACAGTGCAACACGGGGACAAAACATAAAATCCCACGTGCTGATGTGGCAGAGTTTATGTTGAAAACGTTAACAAGTGATGAGTACTCAAGAAAAGGATTCGCCATTGCTGGCCTTTAAAGTGCCCATGATAACTATGCAAATTCCAAAATTGTTATAGTTACCAGTATATTTTTTTTACAAAAATTGTGGGTTGTGGGTAATTAAATTTAATAAACATTTCAGATTCATTGGCAGCAAAAACAATTCATATTTCAATATCAGAAAAGTTGCAACACCATATGCAAGGTTTTTTCTGGCACTGCAGGCTTGTCATATTGGGTTAGCAACGGCTTGTAACAGATATGGTAAAATATGTAGATCAATGTAATGAACAGGATGAATTTGTTTAACACTAGAATAAACAAGGGTTTTGTTTCACACACTGTTTTTTTGCTTGGGGGAATGTTACCAAACTATGGATGTAACAACTCTTTTAGTTTATACTATTCTGAGTAGTTTTTTTTGCCTGATATAATTACTTTATTCTGTTTTTTTGTAAAACTCTTTTAATGTGGCAAATAAATAGATGGTTGTTGTTACCATCTTGATTTCTGAAAAAAACGCCAACTAAGGCTTTTTGCCCTTGTTTGGAAACTTGTGTTGGTGGTTCTTCACACTTTCATGATGCTTTTACATGTTTCCTTGGTATATAATGAAGGTTTACTAGGGAAAAAGGTTTTCCAACAAGGGTTCCAACTTGAAATGTTATTACTTTAAGGTTTCCACGTTTTCCCAATTGTTTGTTTATATGATATATGATATCCCCAAACATTTTACTTTACAAGAAGGAAGAACCAATTCTGACAAAGTACATGGAGCTCTACAAATGGTAAGCCCAAGAGTTTATATTCCTTTGGTCGGAAGGGAGAGAAGAGAAAATCCACAACTGCCAAAATGGTCTACATAAGCACATAGAGACCACGAGAAATTAGCCATCAAACGTAACAGTAACACAGTTTGTACTCTTAAGTGTCTTAAAAGACACTTGTCCACCCCAAACCACTTGAAACATCCACATGTTGCTTGTGACCATTTTATTGGGCAAATGAACACCAATTAAAAGGTCGGCTTTGCCGAGAAAAATGATTAAGCATTACTTGACATAACTGGTTTGTAGTAGAACTAAGGAGCTTTCAATCTGTCCAAAATTCACGGAAATTTTGAAACGTGAGCGAATGGAACTGATATTTTCTGGGAAATGTTTCACAAAAATCCAAAAATTTTCAGAAGCGTTCAATTTAACACAAATTTCCGAAATTGTGGGTCTATTCAGAACGATGTCCCTTATTCGGAGATTTTAGGGAAACCGACTGGAAACGCTGTTTCACTGAACGAGAAATCTCGACATTAAAACCTGAGATCTCAGTAGAAAACACAACGCCCCTAGCTTGTATTATTAATCTACCTTTGGGTTCCACAAAGAGATCAGAATGAAAATACTATCCATTATTAAGTAACTAGCGTAATAAACTAGCGTAATAATAAGTTCAAAAAAACGTGTTTTATCACAGGCAAAACACCGCTGGAATTACGACGCGCGCCGGAGTATTTTCGCCAAAATTCGAGGTGTTTCCTATGTGATGCGACACGTGTATCGAGTGTTTGTTGAGTTTAATGGTCCGGGTGCAAGAAGTCCTGAAAAGAACTGTTAATGTTGACTAACGTTTCGACAAGCTGAGCGGAAGTCACCATCAGAGAGAATTGATTTACGTGTCGTCAGGTGGTAGTATTCATGTCTCTGTTCAATGTCGTGATTGGTCGTTTAACCGGCAATAAGGCCATGGTGTTGTTAGCTGTAAAAACTCAGTTGTTATTGGTCAGTGTTATTGGCATATTAGAGAATGTAATGCACTCGGTAGGGCGAATTACTACTCGGATTCTGGAAGGGATAACTAATTACGGGTACTGTCCACTGGACCAAAATTTCACAAAACAGAACAGCAAACGATAGACGTTGTACCGATCGAATTATATTACCTTTTAGCATAAATCTACCTGTGTTCTATCAGAAATGCCGCACTCTGATTGGTTACGCTACCCACTATCTATTTAAACAATAGAGTGTTTCTGTCGAGGAACTATCTAGCTAGTTTTAAGAACATCAAATTTCCAAGGGGCACGGTCCGATAGTTCCGAGACGTAAACACTCTATTGTCTTTATTGTTCACCACTTTATACTACTACATGAGAAATTTCTGTAATTTGATTGGCTAAGAGCAGTGGTATTTCTGCTTAATTTGAAATACCTACATGTGAAAATTACAAACCTTTTGCGAGTAGTAGTATAAACAGTAGTTGTAAAAAGCGGGGTCTGGGTCAAAATAAAAATGAAAAAAAAATTTGTTGAAAAATTTAATCTGGGTCAAAATAAAAATGAAAAAAAATTTAATCTGGGTCAAAATAAAAATGAAAAAAAAATTTGTTGAAAAATTTAATCTGGGTCAAAATAAAAATGAAAAAAAATTTAATCTGGGTCAAAATAAAAATGAATATTATATATGATTTAAAGAAAAAGAATGAAGAGTATAACAATGGAGAATTTAGAAAGATTACTTCTTATTGAATTGAAACAACTTGCCAGAGAGCGAGGTATTCGAGGTTATTCAAGGATGCGTAAAGCTGAACTTATTAATAATCTTAATAATGAAAATCCGCAAAACCAACTACAAAGATTACATACTTTTTATGATGAAAGTATTTGTGATCATAAAAAGTATCTGTGTAAACATAATAAAAATAAGTATAGGTGTAAAGAATGTGGAGGATCACAAATATGTGAACATGGTAAACAAAAATATCAATGTAAGGAATGTGGAGGATCACAAATATGTGAACATGGCAGAAGAAAATCTTCTTGTAAGGAATGCGGCGGATCACAAATATGTGAACATGGAGAACAAAAACAGCAATGTAAGGAATGCGGCGGATCACAAATATGCAAACATAATAAAAAAAAGTGCCAGTGTAAAGAATGTGGCGTACCTTATATATGTAAACATAATAAAAATAAGTATATGTGTAAAGAATGTGGAGGATCACAAATATGTGAACATAATAAAAATAAGTATAGGTGTAAAGAATGTAGGGGATCACAAATATGTGAACATGGTAAACAAAAATATCAATGTAAGGAATGTGGTGGATCACAAATATGCGAACATGGCAAACAAAAATCTTCTTGTAAAGAATGTAGAAAAAATAGAATGAAAGAAAGATGAAATATTTGTTAAAATAATTATGTTGTATAACCCAAAAATGGTTATATAACAAAAAATTTAACTAAATTTTAAACTAAAAGTTATGGGAGATCCCTTAAGATCAAGTTTTTTCCATTCATTGTCTAAAATGGTTAAATCAAAATGGTTTATTAGAGTATCATATTTTCGAACTGGAATTGTTGGATAATCCTTTGAGGGTATGTTTGCAATTAGTTGTGACGGCGACAGTTTTACAAGTTCTCCATTTTTGTTTCTATTCATATATGAAAACTTATTATCAACTATACTACACATAAGTCTCAGCGGTTCCTTAATCTGAATATTTATGGGGTATAATTTACCAGGATTTATGACATCAGGAACGCCTAAACCAAACCCCAAACCTCTCGTAAGTTTAATTTTAAAATTTTTATTGGAATAAAGATAGTCAACAGTATCAGTCTCAATTATTGTTATCTTCTCCACATCAGGATCATTAAGAAAAATTGATTGAATATTGCGAAGAGAATATGTGCCGGGTTGAATTATTATGACGGCTTGATTCTTATCATTTAATATTATTTGCTTATCCTTGAAATTAATCAATCTTTTGGGCTGTATATTACAATCCAATAGTTGTATCTCCCGAAGATTTTTCAGCGGCGGATCTAGATAAATTCTAGTTTCAGACTCATACATTGTTATGCTTAACATTTTGTTTTCAGCGAAGCTGGTCTTTAAATTTATATAATAACCAACTGTAGTAAAAAATCGACTTACGCGTAAGCCGGTAAAAATTGTTATGTTAATTAAACTGTGGTAAAAAATCGACTTACGCGTAAGCCGGTAAAAATTGTTATGTTAATTAAACTGTGGTAAAAAATCGACTTACGCGTAAGCCGGTAAAAATTGTTATGTTAATTAAACTGTGGTAAAAAATCGACTTACGCGTAAGCCGGTAAAAATTGTTATGTTAATTAAACTGTGGTAAAAAATCGACTTACGCGTAAGCCGGTAAAAATTGTTATGTTAATTAAACTGTGGTAAAAAATCGACTTACGCGTAAGCCGGTAAAAATTGTTATGTTAATTAAACTGTGGTAAAAAATCGACTTACGCGTAAGCTGAAAAATCCAGACATCTACCGAAATAGAAACCACGCTAATCCACCCGCAACAACTGTCAATGCTAATATATTCTTTTCATGCTGAGTTGATCCAATATTATTTTCAGTGGAGCTGGTACCGCCGGCTTCCTGTTTCGTCGATGGTTTTGGTTCCGTTTCAGTTCTATGAGGTAACTTTAACTTTAACTTTGAAGATCCCATGTTGTGGCTTATTCCAACCGGTTTTGATTCCAAGTTTAGCGAATTATTTACTCCAAATTTCATATCATTAGTCGCTTTCATAAGTTTGTTATTATATCCAACAACGCTCTCTGTATTTATGATCATATTACTTGGCATCAACCACAAACCTGGAGCAATAGCTAAATCAAGCCGTAATTTTGCTTCTTGTACAGCTAATTGATATCTTTGAATCGAACTAGAAATGTCATTCTCAATCACACTACTTTCAAATAAATCTAAGAATTCTTGTTGTGTCTCGATTGCGCCACCGCCATTACCATATATAGTGTTTCTAGTATTAACTTGTGCTCCTAATATACAGTAAACAAATGCTTCAACAGATCGATTCAATCTACCTAAACCGGCCTTTGTTATTCCATGACCGCTTTCTGGTATAAACCACGCATATTTGAAATCCTCAAATTCAATATTTCGGAGCAATGAGATTAAATTACCATCTATTTTCTTCCCTCCATCATCTGAAAATTTTGCTGAATCGCTAGGCCATATATTAGCTTCAGGATCATAATTTCTTATAATTCTAACATTTTGATCTCCTCCTCCTTTACCATGAACTTCTCCTGAAGGTATGTATCCTTTACCGTAATTAATGTATACATCTCCCAATCCACCGTTTGTTCCGCCTTTAAATCTAAAGTCTGCTAAAGGTTTATTTAATCCCTTAAAGTCTTGATTATTACTAAGACCAAATTCAGCACATAATCGATTATATGCATTTTTGTTATAGGGGTTATTTTTCAAAGAAAAAGTTTGTTCGCCTGGCAATGGTAATCTCATTTCATACAATATTCTTCTTATTGTGAAATACACATGAAACTTCATAAAACTGCTAATAACTTTTGGATAATTTAAACTTTCAATAAGGCTTACACCGCATCCAGATGTTGCACACCATACAGCCATATTTAGTTGTTGAGGCCAATGATTAATATTAGGTTTATTCAACCAAGTTCTGCTCTCTTTACCGCTATAAAATGATATAACTTGTGATTTAAAATATGTTTCTCATAGGAGCAGTGAATTTCTTTGTATCTGAAACATATATATCTAAAAAGTTTAGCATTTTGGTTACATCGGGGGCCATGTCATCAAATTTAACTCCAGGTATTGGATAAGATTGATTTGTAAATGATAAACTCTTTGGAAATGAACTAACCTTAACTTTATTTTCTAATTTCTTCGCTTCGCTCAGTCCTAAATCTTGCCATAATAATGTTTTCAAATTATTAGAAAGATTATCAGTCCATGTTTTTCCAGCAGGATCATCATTTGACATTATTGTTGTATCATCAACTTTCCATTTAATATATCCACCATACGAATCAGATACAAATTCAAATTGACTTTGATCAGCCTTTGGATATTTATTTCTGAAATCATTGAATAATGACATTTTTTTGTTCATAAATTGTTGCTTTTAAATCACCTCTTTTCTAATACCAGCATAACAATTCCATCCTACTGGCGTTCTCTCGTATGAAAATTTCCAAGTTCGGGACCGGTTAACTCCTTTATAATTTCCGCTCGAACCTCTGTTCTTAACTGATTCATGTTTAAGTTTTTTTCTGTATCTTTCCTGTTTTTCTGCCGGATTTCTAGTTTTAGTTTTTCAAACTTATCCGTCTCTGATAATATTAGAGAAAATTCTTGGTCGGAGATTGTGTTATCTTTCATAGCCTTTGAAACTAAGTCGTGAATGGTGTTTGTTTTTGCTTTTGCCAAAGAAACTGTCTGTTCATGCTTACTCACTTTATGTGAAAGTTTTTTAGAAGCCGAACCGAATCCAACCGATATTACCCCGCAAAATCCGCCAACAACACCTAATGGGATACCAACAACAGCACCAAAACCAGTAAGAGAGGTACTCAATCCACTTGCAGATAGGATAACTGAAACAATTCCACTACAAACACTTATTTTTGTAAATATACCTCTTGCCCTATTATATTTTTTCCTCACTTCTTCGTAATGTTTAACTTCCTTCTCAAGATTTTGTAGTACTTCGCATGATTTTTGTAGCCTGAAATTATTTGGATCTCCATTAATAGGTAATTGCGGATAAATTTTATTGTATTCTTCCATATTGTATTTTACTGATCAATACGATATCTTTAGACCTTTTAGGGCCGAGGGATTGTTTTGTTATCTAGTCTTCTTTACATTTTCCACAAAATATAGAACCACAGCCATTATCAAAAGCCAAGCATTCTTACCTAAAAAGCTAATGACCTCACCCGCTGTTTTGAAGAGAAAGCTTACAATCGCTCCAACCATCCCTGGTAATATTTCACCGAGTTTTTTACCAATAGCTTTGAACCCGCTACCAACACCTTTACCTAATTTTGTTAGACCTTTTGAAAGATTAGAAACGATAACGCCAATAACCGCACCCGCAGCAATTACAACAGAAAAAACCGTAAAACCATACTTTTTGAATATAACCTTTAAACGATCGCGCAATGACATTCTTTCCTTAATTTGCTCATTCTCACTCTCACGATTAGCTATATTTTGTTCACGCTCATCAATTTTTTCTAATATTGCTTCACTTCTACTACTTTCTTCTGGCGTCTTTAATGCTTTATTATCAATGAATTGTTTTTCTTCTTTTAGTTTACGAATCTCTTCTCTATCTTTTTCATTCTCACGATCATTATCTTCCACAATTTCTTCTGCTCTTGGGCCTAAAGCATTTTTCAATTGATCGGGAAGTTTTTTACTTTTGGTTTTTAAATTTTGAAATTCACCATCAATAAGACCATATTCAGCCGCTCCCCTTCTATTTAATGAAATAGTTGGGACTTTTATTCCTTTTCCTATATCTTTAAAAAATGTTATAAAACTTTTAAATTTTGGGCGCGGATATATAATTTTAATTTCATCTTCAGCTTTTTCTTGTTCTTCAATCTTAGCTACTAACAAGGGGTCTTTTTCACCGCCAAATGAAGTTTCTTCTTCTTCATCATAATTGGGGTTTTCATAAGATGTGGATGTAATTGTTTGTAAATCAATTGCCGCATTATTATCATCATAATCTTTTGGATCATTTAGTCCAGTTGGATCTAAATCTTCTGGTAATTCTCCTCCTTCTTCCATAATTTTTTACTGATGAGTAAGAAAATCTTTAAACCCTTTAGGCTTGGAAATCAATTAACTAAAAGAATTTACTAGCCATATAACCCAAAGCCAACATACCCCCGCCTACATATACCATCTCGCCCATTTTTTGATTTTCACTTGGTCTATAATAATCAGAGAATTTTGGCTCATTCATTTGACTATATAATTTCAAAGCTTCATCCGTTTTTGAAAGATTTTTTGATGCCTGATATTTATCATCCTTTTTCTTCATTTCCCAATCAAGCATTTTTTGTCTTTTTTCCTGATATTCTGCGTAATCTCTTTGATATTTTTCCATTGCTTTATCGTGTCGTATTTTTTCTGTATCCACATTGCGCCCAGATAAATATTTTGCAAGAATATTTCCACCGGTAAATGCTGTTGCATTCAATACTGCCCCTATCGCCATCATTGCTAATGTTGCCATATTTCTTCGCTTCGCTCAGGTCTATAAATCTTTAATTTGAGGTTCCTCCCCTTTAGGTCGGTAAAATCTTTTGATCCTCTAAATATGTTTTAAGATACATACTTCCGGATAATACAACCACCCATTTGGCATAGTTTGTAATATTTGAGGAGGGATCGTTCATAAATGATTCTCTCATGGCTTTTTTAGCTACATATCCAAATAAAGCCGCTAATCCAATAAGGACTGCTGAATCGGTAACAGTTTTCACAAGTTTGTTTTCAGTGTTCATAATTTTTTACTACAACAGAAGGAAATCTTTAGATCCTTTTAATGTTTTGTAGTAAAAAATAATTTTCTAATTACATCATTCCGATTTTAGGAGGTTGTGGCGCTGGTTGAGGGGTTTTTATTGTAATATTTTCAGGCTCCTTCGGGGATTTATTATAATATCTCATAAAAATATCAAATGCTGTAAACCCTATTCCTACAATAGATAATACGGTTGTAAAAGATAGCTCTGGAATCCATGCTTTAGGTTCACTCTCTTCATTTTTAATCTCCTCTTGTTCCTTTTCACGCTTCATTTCCCTAGCTAATGCTTCTCTAGCTTTTTTATTGTGTTCTGCTAGTTTCTTACCAGCCGCAACCTTTTTAGGATCTTTCTCTCTCATTTCATTACGTTTATTTTTAGGATCTGGATCCATTGTAATTTGCTCAACAACTTCTGTTCCTCCTTCACTTCGTTCATTTTGGTCAGACATCTTTATTTTATTTAGCAAAGAAAATAATCTTTAAATCAGCTGTTCTCGGTAGTATGTTCAGTTTTGTTAGTATCATATGTAATTTTCCTTGAAACTTCTTGTATTTTACCTATTTTAACGTGTTTAGCTACTTGAAATAAACCGCTAGCAAGCGCTGTCAACCTTCCTGCTTTCAATGCTAAGAGACCTACAATGTTTGTAAGTTCACGATTAACCAAATCATCATTCTTCAAATCTTTACAAAGAGCTTCTATATCATCCACGGGAACCATGTAAGAAATGACTTGAGAAACTAATTGAAGAGATGAATCTACCAATCCACCACTAATTTTCTTACCCAATACTGCTTGATAACGATTATAATATTTTTCAACATCTTTTACTGATAATTTTTTTACATCGCCCAGACTCATATCAACTCCCAAATATTCCTTTGTAGTTCCAAGAGCTGCGAGGATGGCTAGTGATTCTTGTTTTATTTCAACTTCATTATCTTTTACCTCAGTCTTTTCTTCTTCAATATCGGCGGAGCCGGGCCCGCCTTCCAGGCGAATATAATCTTCAACTTCTGCCATTTTAGAATTTTCTTACCTACAGTCAGGTCTTTAAGCCCGTTAGGGCCCCGCTAGGCGGAAATTTATAACTTCAGGCTGCCCCGTTTGGAACTTCCAAATAGCAATTAAATGGGTGTCGTAAACATAAACAAAGCCTAGAATATTTTTCAGTTTTTAATAATTGAACAAACTTTTTACTAGTTTCAAGGTCTAAATCGCCGCCATAATCTTCGAAAAACATCTTCATACCTTTTTGCGATGGGTTATGGAAAGTAACAACGCAGGCCACATTTTCTCGGAATGGTTTTGCTATCGATGTTAATTGTTGAGTTAGAACCCACATTGATAATCCATGATGCCTTCCGGAAAATGCCAAATCTATAAACTTATTCGATCGTTTCTTCAGATCAGCTGAAACGGCGCAATCATCCAAAACTATTAATGTATTTGTTCCAGAAAACAAAGTTTGGCAATCAGCCAACAATTCATTAATCTCATCAACATTACTGGAATCGGGCGATAATACATAGAAACGTTTATCTCCTCTAGCAAAATTAGAATAAGTTTTATTTCTATAATAAGTAGGGCAAATTAAAACAATGAATTCAAACACTTTTCGGAATGGGCCTCTGAGTTGATCAATGATGTACTTTGTCTTCCCGCAATTTGTCGGGCCCGCTATAATGCAATGAAAAGGAATTTTATCTCTTAATTCTTCCATCTTTTCTTTTAACTAATACATGATTGATCTTAAGTTTGAATTCATGATTTCCATTAATGCATCGGCTACCACAAACATGTAGCAAGTCATAATGCCAGAGCCACCAACTTTTCTCTTAATTTCAATTTTTACACCATCTTGCGCGTTATTTAAGGCTAGACCCCCTCCATGAATATCATTATCTGGGTGAGTTCTCAAATCTAACCACAGAGCAAACTTTTTGCCATAAAAATCCTTTTCCTTTACCGACCATCTGGAGGAATCATTGAAACGTTTCTTTATAGACTCCCAAAGATCTGAAGCTACCATTCCCTTAGAGTAGAAACGGTTTGGTACACCATTAACATCGATATTGATTGATGTTATACCTGGATTGAAAAAAAATTCAGAGTTGCGCGCTCCTTCACCATATGGCAGTGTAAAAATACATAATATCCCCGTAATTGACCTTCTAGGTAGATTAATATGCTGGTTTATCACGCTGTCTGTAGGTCTGGAAATTATAAAAGTTTTGTGTAGAGTGACATTCTCGTAAAAAAATCCCTTTCCAACCTGATAAGCTGCTTGTGCCTCACGAGCTAAGTATTCGCTTGATATACAAGAATATTCCAACTCGAGGTTTGTTATTTTGTAAGTTGGGGTCTTTGTCTTGTCAGAATAAACAACAATATCGTTAACTGGAGCTAGTGTAATCTCAAAGATTATTTGATGATCTAATGCCTTTGGATAGAAAACTCCATGATCGTTGAGAATAGGATGGTTTAGTGGAATGTGATACTTTGTATTGTGTACTACTGCAAGTGCTACTTCCTTTGCATCTGAATCATCCTTATCGCCAGCGTTTGTCCTTAGCTTCCTCATGTTTTCAGAGGAAATACCTTGCCTTAATCTATCCTCCCGTTCTTCCTCTGTCAAGAATAAGTCATGGTATGTTTGAAATAGATCGTATCTTTGAGTATCCTGTAAATTTTCACCCCCAAAAAGAACCTTGAGTCTGGATACAAGGTTACTACCCACATTATTAACTAGTGTGTTATCTTCATGCCCTTCAACAGTCAAGTTAAATACTAGATATACACTTCCTGGCACAATCACTAAATTTTCAGAAAGTTTTGGGACGTTTATGTACAGAGTTTCTCCCGGATTAGCTGATGATGGATTTAAAGTAATTCTATGCAATGTTGATTCCGCTTTCAACCCGAGTGGCTCTCTTGGAATCCTATTTGGGCTAATTTTTTCAGATACGTTTGTCATATTTATTTTAAGGAAGTGCGGGGTAATCTTTAAATGATTTCTACTTTATCTAAAATATATTATTCAACTGATGGTTATTGGAAGGGATATTCTGCGATTAATAAATTAGCTGAAAAGGCTAATCGGGCAAAGCCCTCCCACGAAGTGAAAGTAAGTGAAGATGAGGCTAAAAGATGGCTTGAAAAACAGGCAATATGGCAAATATATCTACCAGCACCAAAATATATCCCTAGACCGCACTGGGTTGTGGATAAACCGAATCAGATTCACCAAGCGGATTTATTATTTTTACCGCATGATAGAGTTGGAAGAAAAACATATAAATATGCATTAGTTGTGGTTGATGTGGCCTCTAGATACAAAGATTCTGAACCATTAACCACAAAAGAAAGTAGGGAAATTTCAAATGCTTTTGAAAAAATTTATTCTAGAAAGTTAAAATATCCTAAAACATTAATGGTTGATCCAGGAAAAGAATTTATGGGTGAGGTTTCCAAACTTATGAATTACCATAATGTAAAAATCCAAAGAAGTGAAGCTAGAAATCATAGAGCTCAAGCATTTGTAGAAAGAGCAAACAGAATATTAGGCGAAAGATTATTTAGCCATCAATACGCGCAAGAAATGATTAGTGATGAAAGGTCTAGAGTGTGGGTGAAACGATTACCAGATATTTTGAAAACTTTGAATAATACGCCAACTAGAATAACTGGTAAAGAGCCCGATAAAGCTATAAAAATGAAAGAAGTTGATATCGAACCAAAAAAGTATAATCGAGTTGTTGGGCTTGATGAGGTTAGATTACCACCAAGCGTTAAAGTTAGATATTTATTATCGCCTGGAGAACTTGAAGGTGGTGAAAAAAGACGGGCCACAGATCCAATTTGGACTATCAAAATTTATGATATTTCTAAAAGTGTGATTTCGACTAATCAGCCTGTTTTATATTATTTGTTGGATGGGCCAAGACGTGGGTTTGTAAGGGAAGAATTACAGGTTATACCCTATGATACTGAACTTCCTCCCGATTCTGTTTTGAGACTATAATGTCCGTAGGCTAAAGTACTTATTTTATCCTCACAAATTATTCTCTTATCATCATCGGCGGATAGTGCAATTTTATTAACAGTTTCGGTGTAAACATCATGCAAATGACTTCTGAATACATTCATCTGCCTCATTTGCGGTTCTTTATTGAATAGACAATTCTTATAATTATCAAAGCTTATTGTCTTTTTTACTACTGCCTTCTTCATTCCCTTACATTTCTTTTCTTCTTCACCTTCATCCATCCTGTATGAATAAAGCTTGGCTCGCAATCCCACAAATTCAGTTATCTGCTTACCTCCGGCCTCATCTTTAAACATATTAATAACTTTTTTATTCACGCCAGTTTCAATACCGGATGGGTGAACTTTAGGATAATTAGAAGTATCAAACATTTCTCTCACATCTGGACTAATATCCTTGTAGAAATCTTCTGTTTCTATCAAATATGCCAAACTATCAGTGTCTGTAAAAAGCAATTTAGCCTTTTCTCCATATTTATTTTTGATATAATTATAGTGAAATTTAAACATTATTGTTTTACTTAGATCCAGAATGCACATGCCTAAATAAACAGGTTTATTGAATACTAACTTTGTTTTCTTCATATGTATTGCTACAAGATTTTCACAAAAGATAGTACGATGCTGATAGTTAGGTTTTGTTATTAATTTTTTCGCATCTTTTTGATTTGTAACTAATCTAATGTCTACCCTATTTCTAATGTTCTCCATTGTTTTACCAAATACGGAGTTATTCATTAACTTGAAGAAATCTTTTTCAAAGTCGTTATTAGCTTTTGATCTTAGATTAGTATTCAAATCAATGTAAGGTTTTAACCAAGCAGACTCATTAAATGTAATACCTCTATGAATCTTTGTTATTTTTAATCCCAAACTTTCATAAAGTTTTAGTGTTTCATGATGAACAACATACTTTACCTTATTGTTTAGGTTTGGGATTAATTTCTCCACCTTATTAACTACAAGTCTCTCTGGAGCTAGAGGATAATCATTATGTAAATCATGTAAGTGATTTGGGCATTCTAAATCAACCTCTAGTATACATGGTATATTTTTCCAGTCTGAAAGATCTTTATCAGGCATCCATATAAACCCATGAGTAGGTAATGGGTTACTCATTCCTCCACCATATAAATTATTAGCGTCAAGATATTCTATATACTTTGTGGGTAGGTTTTTATCATATTCAACCATATATGGGTTGTTTGCTTTACCATATCTAGTAGAGATCATAGATACGCCTCCTCGAATACCTTTCTCAATCATAAGTAACATATCTATGTCGGTCAGTAACTCTAAATTCACTTTCGTTAACTTTAATGTTGCATCCCAAGCTAGTCCCGGCGCTGTATAATACCAAGCAGGATCTAAGCCATAATTATTTTGACAAACATCTCTAAAATTCTCGAATACGTCCGCTAAAAGTAATACATCAGACTTTAAATATAAGTTGTGATATTCCCTCATTGTTTTCATATTAAAGGTTTTCCATACATTTTTAGCGTGTTGGTAGTTATCTTCTGTTATTTCTTCATCGTTTAGTTTTGAGTAAAATTCATACTTTGGTGGAAGTTGTGATGCATTGAGTTTATCAAATCCATCAAACCAATCATATGGAAATACCCCCTTTCTCAACAATAACTTTGATTCTTCACCTTTATAGAAAATATTTAAGTTTTTGAAATATTCTTTTGGTAGATTAGTTACTAATTTATCTAGACTTGTTGGCATAAATTTAAATGAATCAATGAATCTAATATCACGCTTAACCTCAACATTTTTGCCTTCTTTATTTGTAAATGAATCAACCACAATCTGTTTTGTGAAAGAAATATACTTTTCCTCATTATTAGGTATGCAGTTTATATTACCTTTTGTTGAACCAAGATTCTTGATAAAAATATGAGCGTCATAACCTGATAGGTTGTGAAATATTACTGGGAAAAACTTTGGAATATTGTAATTTAAGTTGCATTTATTATGAGCCGCTCCTCTATACTTTCCTGTAAGATGACAGTGATCTATTACCTTATCTTCCCCCAATTCATCTTCACAAATATGGCATTTCTTTGCAAGGTTGTGCCTTATTTTATCGTTTTCAGTCATATTAACTTTCTTTTTGTATCTAAAATCATTGTAAATTTTCCTAATATCCGACTCTAAACTATTTACAAATATTTGCGCTACATCCTCGTCTAGTGATTTAGCGGTGTATTGTCTAATAACTGTTTCATAATTTTCATCAAAAAACTTTATTAAATAACAATAACCTGATGGTTTATGCTTTTGATATTGATTAGTATAGCTTTTACTTTTATCTGGATAGCAGGTGTTTATTTTTTCTGTAATACATTCAAAGTCCGCATATACGACAAATGGTACGCGCATTTTTCTATTATAATTCTTAAATTTAATATACAAAGGATTTCCATCGTCATCTTTTAGCATATTAATCTTTACTTCTTCATTTGAGGCGCAATATTCGAGATGTTTTTCTAATGAAGTTTCGGACTGGAATGCGTTGAGACATCTATGACAAAAGTGCATCTTAGATTTATGTTTGCTAACTTTTGTAGCTAACAATCTACTAATATTCTTTATCCAACAATAATGATTATTTTCATCTTCTGATATTAGAAGTAGGTTGATTAGATAACCTTTTTGTTTTTTACTTATTCTTAGTGGGTAAACATCTTTATCATATCCGTATACATTAATCGCATAGTAGGGGTTTTGTTTTTCAAACTTGTTAATCTGATTTAGTGAAACGGGGAACTCTATTCCCGACCAGTCAAAGTTATTTGAGTTTTCTATCATTTGTTTGTTTAATCTTTCTGGATTATTTTTTTGTATGTAAACGGCAGAGGTTGCGGCCCATTTAAAACACTCATGATCATTTTCATTTATAACATTTATAATGGCCTTCTTTTTTGCTAATATTGGCGGTAAATCAATATAGGAACTTCCTACAAAAGGTTCGAAGGGATCAATTTTTATATCAAAATATTCAACTTGATCGAATATCCAACCAGACTCTCTTTTTTGAAACTGTTCAACCAATTCAAGTAAACGATTTTCCATAGTATCAAATAATTCAAATAAATCAGTTGATAAAGTAATCGTTTCTACTTTTGAACGAAAGTATCCTAATTGTTCATAAGCTTGCCTTGTAACGAGATTCTCTTTTTTAAACTTGCACGTAAATATAAACTTGATTTTTATCGGTTTCTTTTCCTGGTTAATTAGATCGAGAACTTTTGGTTTTATATGATTTAAATACTCCTTTGGTCCATACCCTTTCTTTCCATCTATCCTGTAATTTTTCAAATAACTTTTTAATGCTGTTTGTTGTTCATTAAATTTGATCTCTTCCTCATCTTTTTTATCCGATTTATTTGGCGGCTTTATTTCTTTTGTTTTATTTACTTGTTTATATCTTTCTATAAAATTTTTCGTTAATTCTTTTGTTTTATTTTTTACTTTTTCAGGAATGTATGGTTCTACATAATTCCAAATCTTTTTTAATATATTTTTCGGCGGATCTGGTTTTATATAGTTCCAAAACTTTTTTAATATATTTTCCGGCGGATCTGGATTTTTTAATTTTGGTATTTGTGGTGGTCTAGGTGAAGAACCTTGTGGATTTTCATTATTAATAAGATTATTAATAAGTTCGGGTTTTCGCAAACGATAATAATCAGGAATACCTTGTTCTCTAGCACGTTCTCTCAATTCTGGTACATTTAATCTTTGTAATTGATTTTGTTGTATATTATTTTCGGGTTGTTGCTGGTTTTGCGGATTTTCATTATTAAGATTATTAATAAGTTCAGCTTTACGCATCCTTGAATAACCTCGAATACCTTGTTCTCTAGCACGTTCTCTCAATTCTGGTACATTTAATCTTTGTAGTTGGTTTTGCGGATTTTCATTATTAAGATTATTAATAAGTTCAGCTTTACGCATCCTTGAATAACCTCGAATACCTCGCTCTCTGGCAAGTTGTTTCAATTCAATAAGAAGTAATCTTTCTAAATTCTCCATTGTTATACTCTTCATTCTTTTTCTTTAAATCATATATAATATTCATTTTTATTTTGACCCAGATTAAATTTTTTTTCATTTTTATTTTGACCCAGATTAAATTTTTCAACAAATTTTTTTTTCATTTTTATTTTGACCCAGATTAAATTTTTTTTCATTTTTATTTTGACCCAGATTAAATTTTTCAACAAATTTTTTTTTCATTTTTATTTTGACCCAGACCCCGCTTTTTACAACTACTTAAACAAATAATAGCATGATTTGTACGTGATATTTGGCATAAATGCCACTCGAGATATTTTAAAATTGTCTCAAATTTCACTCGCCTAACGGCTCTTGAGATTACGTACAACAATTTTGAATTATCCCTCGTGGTATTTATACCAAATATCACTACAAACCATGCTATTACCTATACAAATTTTCTTCCGCGCGCCAGTTGAAAAACAGTCAAAACCCAATAAAAGCAGATCAATCAAATATTTATCCATGTGCAGAGCCTGAAATTTCAAGAATTCGCAACATACATTGCCTAAAAAATACGGTATAACTGTCACAAAATTCACATTTTCACGGACAGGCACTATACATCCGGGTATTTTCCTCGGAAGGGCACTATGCGCTGATAGTGTGTCTCCGCGGACGAACACTATCGCGTCACGTGATCAATTTAAACCAATAAGAATCGGAGAAAATTTAGTGGTGAACTATAATGTGTGATAGATAGTGAGTAGCGTAGCAGTGTGCCCTTGCTAAGAAAATGGCGGCCACTTCTTCACGTTTTCGAAGTGTCCGTGAAGAAGACTTCGACAGTTTCCTGTTAAAGGCTGTTCCAGAAAAGACAAAGTTTTACGCGATAGAAATCGAGAGCGAATAATCTAATTGTTTAATAGTTAAAAATCTACGAACAGTCTTGGGTATTTTCCCTAGTGCCACAACTATCTAACTATGGATCAAGTATTACTGAATCGGTATTTCACGATGCGCGTCAGCGCTTGACTGGAAAAATTACGATATATTTTATTCCTTTGACTCAGTTCTGGTGCACGAATTTCTTCAGAGAAACTCTTCTACATCGAACTCTAAAACGGCGCATGGCAGATTCAGTTCGAAGTTGCTGACCACTTCTGGATGTAGCACTCCCATGATTCCTATGGCTTTACCATTGTATATCACCTGAGCACAGCGACCAGGAAAAAACGTCTCATCTGAGAAACAATCAATCACAACACTTGATGTTTGTTTTACTATATATACCTCTTACTAACCCAGTGCTCGAAATTAGCGGTTGCCCGGTTGCCCGAGACAACTAAAACTTCGTTCGGGCAACCATTTTTTAGGAACAATAAATGGCCAGTTGCCCGAGAAGAATTCGTCGGACAACCTAGGAAACAATTGAAGTACTTACATTACTATTATGCTTAACAGAATAAAGAACAGAAGCTATAAACTAGAGACACGAAAACAGCTCTAAATGCGAGGTTCATCTCCTGATACTGATACTGGGATTGATGATCCATGACAATTTGTAAAACAAAGGAAATGGAAGGTTGTAACCGAAAATTGAACGCCGTGTTGTCTTCATCCAGACCTCCTCCAAATATTTATTATTCGCAGCACTTCGAGAACTATGAAAACAGAGGCTTACTGATAGGGGTATTACTTCTCTGTTCAAACCCTATAATTAGGCAAAAATCAAAGAACATGTTAAGGGCAACCAAGTCCTTATCAGGGCAACCAAAGTTAGGGGCCAGGTTGTCCGGCATTTGCCGTAAGGACAACCTGGATTTTTTTCTAATTTCGAGCACTGCTAACCGAGTTCGAGGTCCATACTGTAAGTTACGGACCGAGTTTTTCCGCTTGGATTCATGGCCCAAGCGCGAAGCGCCCGGGCCATGAATCCAAGCGGACAAAACGAGGATCCGTAACTTACAGTATGGACCGAGAAAACGAGGTTTGTAAGGTATTTATTATATCTCAAAACAAACTTTTGAATTTCTCGGGCCGTACAGTAAAGTACAGCCCGCTAAATTGACCAATCATAGCGCGCGTACTTACTGAGAGATATAATAAAATGTGTTTCTGACTTTTCACCGCTGACAAATTCATAAAGTAGGACAATTCTATGTGGTACTGTCTGTTTAACTGTACAGTGTGGTTCTAACTTTTTTATCTGTGGATCAAACTAGTGTGACTACTCTTTGAAAAACTACTGAACATGACTGTATAGTGTAGTTCTTACTTTTCAACTGTAGAAATATCCATGAAGTATGACCCTTCTTTATAAAGCTACTGAACAGTACTGTACTGTAGTGCTTATTGCTTGACTACAGAATGTGATTCTAACTTTTTCATCTGTGAATCAAAGCATGGAGTGTAACACTCCACTTCACACTACATGGTGTCTCCACTACAGGGCGGTTCTAACTTCTCATTGGTTGAAAGCTTCTAAACAGCACCCTACCATTGTACTCAAGGTTTCTTTCATTATGCAGCATTGTTCTACATGTATGCAACTCTTCGTGTGTGGATAAGAAAATTGACAGCAGTGCTGTAAGGTGACATTACGTTTCATATTAGTGTGGTTCTGACGTTTGGAATATGTGAACAGAATCACACAATGCCTGTGCTAGTCTTCCTCGCAGCCGTTGTTTTGGATGTCACGCAACGTTCACCCAAAAGAACTTTTCTTTTTTCTTTTGGGTGAACGTTGCGTGACATCCAAAAAACGGCTGCGAGGGAGACTATGCCTGTGCAGGACAATCTTCTGAAAGTTACAGAACATTTCTGTACAGTTGTTAGTCTTATTATCAGTACATGAAGCCATGCTGAGTTAGTTTTCACTGGCGTGCACAAACAATAGAAACTCCTGTTCCGGAAAGGAAAAAGGTATTTGAAAAAAAGAGCGCGAGATATGCAGATTATGACAGCGACAGTATCAGTAAAAAGAATTGAAAGGGGGAAGCCACTTCCTCTGAAGAACTTAAAGAGAATGCTGAACAAATGAAATTATTTGAATATTGCGGTTAAGAATAATAGGAGAGAAGAAAAATATGAACCGAGTGATTATGAATTCGATGGGAAAACGGATACCTTCGTGGGCTTGCAGATAATAGCCCTTTCCAGACGTTTTGTCCTCTGCATACGGGACTTCAAGTAGCTGCATGGTGCGGTCCAACAAACCGTGTATAACCTGGGGAGAGACATGCCACAATAAACTCATGTGCAACTATCATTTCTTTTTTGAGTGATTATGCAGTAAACTGGGTATAAAAAGTGGATCAGATATTTGCAATACGAATGGAGACATAGTTGAAGATTTGATCCTTGTGGTGTTAACGCAATTCATAGCCATTGAGATTTAGCTATTACGGGCACTGCGGCTCGTGATTTACAGGCTCTTCTCGTGTTTTCCTAACATCCCGCGTGGTTTATTACTTCGGTAAACCCATAGAAACTGCGGTTTATTGCTTTTATAAACTAACTTTAATTAGTAAAAATCTACTTGGAGACTCACGCAAATGCCGCAATCTGATTGGCTGAGCTACTGCAAACTATCAGCCATTTGATAGTACTTGGTTGAAGATTGTTTTTAAAATGGCGACGCATGGGCCCTTTTAGCGTAGTTTCGCACGAACATTGACTATTTTGGTGTTTTTTTTTTCACCGACACATGATTTGTTTATTATGATTTTTACTAACACAATTAGAATATTCGCTCTCGATTTTTATGAGGTGATAGTTGATTCGGCCTTCGGCCTCATCAACTATAACCCCATAGAAATCTCGAGCTCATAATCTAATTGTTAAATAATAACAGAAAAACTTCCTCTTTTTAATGGGTTTACCGGCACCATAGCCCAAAGTTTTTCGACTAATCAGCGCGCGAGTAGAATCTGAGTTATTTCATATACCGTAATAACCAGAGGTATAAAGTATAAACATGAGGAACGTCTGCAGAACGATAGCCACTCCGCGACTTTAGGACATGACTATCCTCGGCGCATGCTTTGTTAACTCAAATCGGTAGAAACCAACCAGAACCTAATGAAAAGCTGAGTTTAAGCACATGCACATGGAAAACTGTTAAAGAGGAAGAAAAAAGAGGGATTGTGACGGCTACTGCTTCGTAGCGAAAGTCATCAATTTTAGTACCTTAGAGTGTACATAGTGCGTATGCCTACCTCAAAGCCAGGCGTTTTGTTGTAGTTAACAGCACAGAAGCGACGGCGATTCCGGGCACCGACATCTACAAATAACAAGAGACATTGCATGTTGGCCATCGGGTACTTAGGAGACAAATGGTGTTTCAAAGCAAACCCATTTAGGTGAGAAAGAAAAGTTCTACCTTTGTGTTCATCGCTGTGAACCACGTCTGAAATTTCAAACAGTTTCATCGGAAGCGGCATTTTCTTGTTACAGCTTACAGTCTTCAGCAGACCTGGGAGGAGCGTTGTCCTAGCAACCTGTCAATCACCATATGTGTGTTATCGGTTAAGTTGTCTGTCATTCATGTCACTTACAAATAAAATTCATCTCTTGTGTTTGAAAAGCCATATATTATTGGAAGAATATGCTTGAATTGCACTCTCGCAAAATGCAGACATTTTTATCTTGTTTTAAACTTTTGAGACTGCTAATTTTGTGCATTCAAGAATTGCTTTTGTGCATTCAAGAGTTTTCCAAGTTTCACTGTACCGTTCACGTAATTCGCAGATCGCGTAATAAGTCCTTCGTCACCTACATGTGATTGCGTCAGAATAAATGTTATCACTTGGCTTTTGCTAGATTGCTGTGTGTGATGCCTTGTTGATGGCAGAGCCGTTTCAGCGTGTTTTTCATCATATATATACAAACCAATGTGAGTTGGGACAATTCTCAAACCGGTACAAATACTCAATCTTCGGTATCGTGTTGGCGTCTGCTCTTGAATTTACAGAATCAATAATTTAAATCTTGCCGCGGGTCGCTTGAAGGTGAGGCCAAAACAAAGTTTGTACACTTTTATCTAAACACGACTATCAACCAATGAAAGCGCGCGAACTATCGCGCGCGAAAACAACATCTTGCTCGATGCAATCGTTCGTAAAATATTGTTTGCACCACACGATAATATAATCCATATCCTCTACGTCTGCAACATTCTATGAATGCTACCGTAATAACAAAAAGCGATAACTATCAACAAAGAGTCCATGGTGAGAGTGTTTTCATTCAGTGAAAAGTAAAATGCTCCATTCACCTAAGCTTCACTTTGTTGAATGGGGCATTTCATCTTTCAATTCATGAACCTTATCTTACCATTGCAATCATAAACAATTATTATTTCTTAAATGAAAAGCACTTTTCATAGACAAGGGAGCAGGGTTGGCGCGGCGGTGAGAGCGCTCGCAATCCACCAATGTGGCCCGGGTACGATTCCCGGCCCCGGCGTCACATGTGGGCTGAGTTTGTTGGTTCTCTACTCTGCTCCGAGAGGTTCTTTTCCTTGTTCTCCGGTTTTCCCCTCTCCATAAAAACAACATTTGATTTGATTTTAACTAATAATAATGATAATAATAATAATAACAATAATAATAATAATAATAATGATGATGATGATGATGATAATAATAATAATAATGATAATAAGGAGGGATTTTTATAGCGCTTTATCCCAAGGCTCAAAGAACTTTACAACATTTTTATGGGGGGATTTTGCCAGACTGCTTATTAAGGTGCAAATTGCAGCCACGCAATTCACAATCTTATTAGAGTGAATAGTAGCATACACAGGTGCTCCCATAACAGAATAATTGATAGACCATCACACCGTCCCCTACTCTTTCCGAACAGCGTGTGGGTTCTCTAACGTTCCACACCAGTCCTGTGAGATGGGACCTACAGTTTATCGTCCTTATCCGAGAAGACTAGAGAGTCTAACCATTTGGAGATGTCATTACAAAGGCATCACTTTCTCCTCAGTTATTTAAAGACCCTGCAGAGTGTTGGTCCGGCCGGTAATTGAACCCGCGACCTCCCTCACCAATTAAATATGATTTGATTTCGTTTTGTTTGTGCTTTACAGTGTCCCCAATTAGTTCATCAGTACTAAATACAGTTGACACTTAAATAAAGTTCATTATTTATTGATTTATGTTTAGAAATGCACGCTAATGGAGTCATATTTCTCATAATAGACACCGCGAGGTGTCGTGACTGTTTTAATAGCAAGAAAACACACTAATATATGCCCTATATGAAGTGATAGGGAATTCCCAAATCACTCCAACAAACATGAAGTGTTTTTAAAGAATGTGGTGCACATTTCTGGCCATAAATGATGAGGTTATTTGGTAGCCCTAAGCTTCGCAGCCATTACGGTTAAATCCAAAACATCGTCACAAAAAAGGGTTTATACTTCATGCCAGTATGTCATATAGTCTCCCGCGCCCATCACAATGGTGCGGGAGACTATATGAAATACTGGCATGAAGTATAAACTCTTCCACTATGCCATATTGTCTCCCGCTCCATTGTGATGGGCGCGGGAGACTATATGTTGTTAAGACGGGTAGCAGTAGTGATGCGATGGCATCAGTAATGTGGCCGACACTTAAAGAAAGACGTATGAAACATGTTTATAATCTTGTAAACAAGAGTTTAGCCGGGCGGTGCCCACAGCATTTTATCAACTATTTTAAGCATAATAAGGATGTCTGTGTGCGTTCTACACGTCAGAGCAAACTTTTACATTTGCCTGCCGTTCGTACGGAAGTTGCCAAAAGATCTTTTTACTATCACGGTTGTACTGTGTATAATAATTTTAAATCATTTTAAGCCGTTATTGTCATTATCATGTTTCACTTTCTTGTACATACAAATTTGATATACCTGTATATATTTTAGATTTTTATAACTAGTTTTTAGATCTAAATTTATCTAGGTATGAATTAACCTCAGGGCTCCAGTTGATAGCAGGGTGGCTTTTATAGCTCTCTGATTGGACCACCCTGAGTAATGTATTTCTTTTGTACATTTTTAAATAAAGGCGTCTATCTATCTATCTATGACATACTGGCATGACGTATATCCCCAAAAAAGTCGGTGCCTCCAACAGTCTCAGTTTTTTTTTATGTCAGCGATTATCCATATTTTCAACTCGTAACCAACAAAATACCTGCGTCCGAGTGAGCCACACTGAGCTGATACCACGAAAGAAATTTATGGGTTGAGCATTAAAAATCAAAACTTCGATTTACAACAATCACAGCCACTGAAGCCATGGAGCAAACTTACTTGGAATTCTAGCGTTTTAGGATTGGCTATGTGAACAGCTTTAGATGTGGACAGCGGTTTCCTCAGTTTCTCTGAGACATCATCTCTGGAACACTGGAACACATAAATGGAAGAATAAGCTTGATGAATAATAACTGCAAAAAAAAAAGGCAACCTTGCATGCTTCAGTGAGATCTCATGCCAGTGGTTAATAACCCGTTCAGGCGCAGGATCGAAACTTGACAAAAAGTACAAAAAAGTTCATAAATTACATAATGAAAATGGTATATTTTGAGACTGGATAATTTGTAAAAGGTGTTTTTTATTATTACATTTATTACATTTTTTTGCCACTTTACAATAATTTTGCATTAAATGATTAAACGTAAGATAATATATATAGCGAGGAAACCTAAACGAAACCAGGAGGCTTATACAAGGTTAGGTTTCCTCCCAAAACAGAAAGAAGTATCCCAAATATAGAGCAAGACATTCAGTTAGGCGTGACAGAAGAGTTGGATCGAAGAGGAAATATAAGAGGAAAGGAAGAAGTTAATAGTTGTTGATTAAAAAATCTTTCAGCTTGTGTTTAAAGGACATTAGAGTTGGGGTATTTTTAATTTCAGAAGTAAGGGTATTGAAACTTTACGGCCTTGCAAGGATATAGAAAACTGCCTTATGTTTGTCCTGCAAAGAGGCAGACGAAAAAAGGAAGCGTGCCTTGTGTTGTAACTATGAATACTATTATTAACAGAGAAAAAGGAGTCAAATTTAGGAGGGAAATGACCAGTACTAAAAGAGTACATAAATAGACCCAGTTGTAACAAATGAATACTGTTCATTTTGAGAAATTTAAGTTCTTAAAAAATTGGATCTGTGTGAGCATCACAACCGGACCTGCTTACTATCCGTATCGCCCGTTTTTGTAATATTGCTAACCTTTTCAGGTTGCTTTTGTAAGTGAATCCCCAAACTAAATTACAATAATAAAGATACGGAAGAACCATAGAATTGTATAAAGTACGTAACGAGGTTTTAGACAGAAAATAAGTGGGATCTGTAAATTATGCCAATAGATTTAGATATTTTAAGCGCAACAAGCGATATACGAAACATCCAAGAAAGACAATCGTCCAGTATAACACCGAGGAAGAGGGTCTCTGAGACTTGGGTTAACGCTTCCCTATTAATGGAGAGTCTTTTCTTGTCGGGGTCTAAACACCATAAACTTAGTTTTGGATATATTAAGGGAAAGTTTATTTGCAGCAAACCAGGTTGAAAGCTTATTAAGTTCACTGTTCAAGATATTGTTCAAAGTAACTGGGTCCTTTTCGGAAATAAATAAGTTGGTGTCATCAGCAAATAAAAATGGACTTTAGGCGGGAAGCGTCACAAAGGTATTTGACGAATATGATGAAGAATATGGGGGCCGAGAATTGAACTAAAATTTGAATTTAAAAAAATACCAACTTCATTATCCCACAGCCCTTTCACTCAAATCCTAGCAGTATGCAGGATGTTTGTCTCATGAACCCAGTTTAATGGCCTTGCTTCCACGAGTCTCCTATAGCTAAGTGGTACAGCGTCCGAACTAGTAATCGGAAGGTCGTCGGTTCGACCCTGTTCCCACGAGTCTCCAGTAGCTCAGTGGTAGTGCGTCCGAACTAGTAATCACAAGTTTGTAGGTTCAACTCCTTTTGGGAGAACTCGGATTTGCTTTTTCCGAGTTTACCTGTGACAGTGCTGAAAAAATAGCTGTCACAAGTTCAAAAATGTTCATAAGAAGTAATTTTCTTACCAGAGCAAACGTAAGGACTTCGGTGAAGCCAGCTTGTGCTATTTCTTGTCTCAGAAGATCGCAAAGTGTGTTCAGTTTGAACTGCAACATAAAAAGCAACCAGTTGTAAAGTCGCACACGGTTTGGCACTACCGTGGATTGATCAACTATACCACAGTACTATTAACCTATGTCTAACTACACGAGAGTACTATCAACTATGTCTAACTATACCAGAGTACTATCAACTATGTCTAACTATATCAGAGTACTTTCAACTATGCGTAACTATACGAGAGTACTATCAACTATGTCTAACTATACCAGAGTACTATCAACTATGTCTAACTATATCAGAGTACTTTCAACTATGCGTAACTATACGAGAGTACTATCAACTATGTCTAACTATATCAGAGTACTTTCAACTATGCGTAACTATACGAGAGTACTATCAACTATGTCTAACTATATCAGAGTACTTTCAACTATGCGTAACTATACGAGAGTACTATCAACTATGTCTAGCTATATCAGAGTACTTTCAACTATGCGTAACTATACCAGAGTACTATCAACTATGTCCAACTATATCAGAGTACTTTCAACTATGCGTAACTATACCAGAGTACTATCAACTATGTCTAACTATATCAGAGTACTAACAACTATGTCTAACTTTACCCAGGGGCGGATCCAGAGTAGTTCAAGTGATTTCCAGAAATCACTCAAATGTTTCCAAACCTGGGTTTGTTATTTCTCAGGTTGTTTCTTGAAGCTCAAGAAATCAATTATCCTTCTTGTTGCAGTGTTTATTATGAAATAAAACAAAGAAAAAAATCGTCGAATCTCGTTATACCGTCGATTACACAGCAAACCCAGTCCATTCCGAACGAATTTGACGAATCTCCGTTCGCGCGCTTTCGTCCTTTGTCGAGACTTCGGAGAACAACACGAAAAAATTCGTAGGCACGACCGGACAAAATTTGTACGCAGTGGGTAGGAGTGGTTAGTTTATCGATCTTTCCACAAATCACTCAAAACCCTCCTCTATTGGCCAGAATCACTCGCATTGTCTTGCGAACTACTCAAACTCGGTTGTGATTGGCTATCCAGGACGCAAACTACCGTGCAAACTACTGACAATCGTATATAAAGGGAAGCCTCTCCCCGAAAGTCCCTCGTTTGTTCTTGCTCCGATCAGAGTTCATTGTTAAAGTAACTTGCTACGGAGGAAGACAAGGGAAATTTTGAATATAAATGATGGTTCGAGGCGATCCAGTTTGTCGGAAGGAGGACTGTTCACAGTATGATGTTGGCTTGGTTTTCAAGGAAATCAACTCATATTCGGACCAGGACAAGTTCAAGTTCATAGAGAATGTGTGGAAACCAGGTGAGCTATTTGATTTCCCAGCGTCAGTGGAATGTTCGAATTCTAGCCGTCATTTTGTGTGGAGCTGGCTGAAAAGATTTCCCTGGCTAGCATACTCTAAATATGTCGATGGTGCATTTTGTTTACCGTGTGTTTGTTTTGGAGTCCAGTGTGGGTGAAATACGAATAAACTAGACAAATTGTTCAAGTCGCCACACACTATGGACGTCCGCCGTTACACGTTTTACCAAACACGCCAGCGGGAAATGTGAGATGTATAATTTTGCAGTGATCGCAATGGAGAATTTTCTGAGAAACATGAGAAGAGAAGCGGTTCCAATTGATCAGCAGATCAACAATTTACTTCAACAGCAAATCAACAGAAATCGCGAAATTCTGAAATCCCTTTTTAAAACAATAATTTTCTGCGGAAAAAAAAACATAGCCCTCAGCGGTACACGAGATGATGATCGAGGAAATGGCAGTCTTTCCGGTAATTTCCATGCACTGTTAGAATTTCGAATTGACAGCGGCGACCAAACACTAAAACATCACCTGGAAACCGCTCCCAGAAATGCGACTTATATTTCTAAAACCATTCAAAATGAGATGATTGCAACTGTGGGTGCTATCATAGTGAATAATTTGTCACGGGAAATCAGGGACAGCAAACATTTTTCTATTATGTCTGACGAAGCAGCTGACATATCAAATAAAGAAAACCTTTCAGTGGTGATCAGATTTCTCGATTCGACCAAAACAGTCAGAGAAAAGTTTGTAGGATTCTACCTTTGTGAGGATGGAACAACAGGAGCAGCTATCAAAGATTTAATAACTGGTGCTGTAGCTGATTTAGGACTATCTATGGATGACTGTCGTGGCCATTGTTATGATGGTGCAGGCAATATGTCTGGGCGCTTGAATGGAGCTTCATCACTTATTAGGGCTGAACATGACAAGGCTCTTTACGTTCACTGTATGAATCATAGGCTTAACTTGTGTGTTGCTGACACGTGCCAATTACCACTTGTTAGAAACAAGATGATGGATGTTGTAAAAAAGCTCTCAGAATTTTTTGACAATTCCCCGAAGCGACAGCAGCATTTGATAAGCAAGATTAGAGTACTACATTTTCAAAGGTAGCCCTCAATCTTAATGCTAGACTCTTAAGACACAGAAAGGCAAATTTCTGGACAAAAAAAAATTAATGTCATTCTGGTTTGTCTGTGTAAATACACAGAATTGATTTTTTTGTACAGAATTATGCCTTTCCGACGAGGTACTGTTAATGTGCCTGAATGGCTTAAAGTGCTCTCAGATTGCAGGAAAATTGCATTCTGGGAGCACTAAATTTCAAATTTTCTTGGGGGAGCATGCCCCCAAACCCCCCTAGTTAAGGTGCTGCAAATCACTCTTAGAAAACAGTCCTAAAAAAGTACGCGCGCTGATTGGTTAGAATTCGTGTTTCTATAACTCGATAGAAACACAGAACTAGCACGAGCTGTTGACGTAATGATGACGCGAGCAAAGAGAATTTACATTTTGATATTCAAAGTTAACAAGTTGCTTTTCTTTTTTTCGTCGCGGTGTTTTCTAAAAGAAATAGAAAACATGTTCTTCGTGTTTCTATCGAGTTATAGAAACACTCGTGAAAGTTTGGGAGAACTCAAAAAAGCTGTGGAAACACTCGCCTGCGGCTCGTGTTCCCACAGCATTTCTCGTTCTCCCAAACTTCCACTCGTGTTTCTATAACTCGATAGAAACACGGTACATGTTTTCTATTTCTTACATGTAAAATCCTGGATCCGCCCCTGTTACCAGAGTACTATCAACTATGTCTAACTATATCAGAGTATTTTCAACTATGCGTAACTATACCAGAGTACTATCAACTATGTCTAACTTTACCAGTGTACTATCAACTACGTGTAACTATACCTGAGTTCTATCAACTATGTCTAACTATACCAGAGTACTATCAACTATGTGTAACTTTACCAGTGTACTTTCAACTATGTGTAACTATACCAGAGCACTATCAACTATGTGTGACTACGCCAGAGTACTATCAACTATGTCTAACTATACCAGAGTACTATCAACTATGTCTAACTTTACCAGTGTACTATCAACTACGTGTAACTATACCTGAGTTCTATCAACTACGTCTAACTATACCAAAGTACTATCAACCATGTGTAACCATATCAGCGTACGTTCAACAATACATAACTATACCAGAGTTCTATCAACTATGCCTAACTATAACAGAGTACTATCAACTATGTCTAACTATACCTGAGTACTATCAACTATGTCTAACTATACCAGAGTACTATCAACTATGTCTAACTATACCAGTGTACTATCAACCTATGTCTAATTATGGGGCATGACACAGTATAAATGTCCTTAGAGCAATGAACACTACAAAAGTTACAAGTAACCGCAAGAAATATTGAATGTTACCTGGTTAGCTATAGTGTTGGTTGAAGGGATGGTCTTGGCAACATTGTTATACCCGTGAGATATTGCCGCATCCTCAATAATATCACACTCATGGATGATATATAAGTAATGTCAAGGAAGCTACATAATGGATCATATTTCGAAAACAAAGGAGTTCTAAAGAAACTGGTGCCATATTGGTGAGAAACTAAATCACACAAAAAAAATGGTTTGCTAAATGAGTTGATAATATAACTTGCACTAACATAAAATAAACGGGGATCTCGCGTTTCTCGAGACAGACCTTCGTCATTTCTTCTATAAAAGGACTAACCCTCAAAACATCAGTTACCCTTAAATCTTATTGCTGTCACTATCTCCATTCTGATTGGCCAGAAACACCCAGCTAATTGTAGCTGGCACTGTCATGTTGGGTCATACCTGCAGAAAATTGTTTTGCAAAGGTGACGTCGTACTTAAGGACAACAGTAGCACTCACAATCACTCAGGGTTACGCATAATAAAATAATTATTGGATTCGGTTTTCGCATGAGAGCGAGAATTATCATGGCCTTGGTTTGTGTTCTCTGCCTCAACCTTCGGCTTCGACAGACAACACAAACCTTGGCCCTGATAATTCTCGCTATTATGTTCAACCTCATCCAATCAGTTAATTATTCAGTAGTTTGATAAACCATTTCTTGGTGTGTGAGATAGTTTCAATTTATAGTTGTGCCTAGTGTTCTGGCCTTTATACAAAAGCAAAGCCGAAGGTTGATCTTGCATGATTACAAACCTTCCGTCTAAGCTAGAACAAGATAAAATGAGGTAAGAGAACGCATATTCCATACTGGGTTCTCTTACTATGATAAGGGGACAGAATCTATTTTTAGATCCGGAAACTATTTTAACTGACCAATGGCTGATGTTCTTCTCATCACGTGGTTGTAATTTCATTGCGCCATGGGGATCTTGTTTCGTTTGACCTCAACTTTCCACTTGCGGTATTGACAAACCGCGCAGCCATGGAACGAGATATAAATAGATTCGGCGCTAAAAACAGATTCTGTCCCCTTATCATATCAGGCGGGGTTATATTCTCTTTCCTCATTTTCTCTTCGCTAGAATACTATTGCTTAATCTGGAAAACCAACAAGATAATTTGATCGCAATGTTGGAACGAGAATGATAATTATTATAATTCCGGTTGCAACATTACAATCATAAAATAGCTCTCCGGGTACAACAAGTTTCCGAGCCTTTGGAGAAATGGGCCCCACGTACTCAAGGCTGCAAATAACAGTCGGTCATCGGACAATTGTCCGGTAAATTTGACGTTTTGACCGGCGAAATATTTGTCTGGTCCGTCACTCTGGCCGGGCACTTTTGATCCAAATTAAACTATTAATTATCATACTTTACTCTGAGGAGTCTTTTTAAGTGCGACGTCAGTGAAGACTGATCAGTGAACTAATACAACTGTTACAGCTCCCGTCTGTGATTAACATTGTGCAATTAAAGTAGTGAAATAGGTTGTTTTGTTGAATTCTTAATTTTGCTCTTTCACTTGGAATTTTTTTTGGTCCGACCAGATTGTTTCCTTGTCAGGTCAGAACTGGTCTCTGACCTGACAAATGACCTGCCCACGAAAAAAAATTATTTGCAGCCTTGCGTACTGTACCTGTGAGAAGGTTTACTGTACCAACTGCACAGCTAACAAATTTGAACATTAGCCACACTTCAAAGTAACTGCAAGATTTGAGAACCGCAGACAAAAAAGGAAGCAAAAATGCAAACAAACAAGCAAAGAAGCAATAAAAAGATATCAGCTCTGGTTGGAGGGATTTCTACACTGACACTTTGTCTATCCTCAGTCACATTACTTTGAAGGCACATTCTGGTCAGTAGAGTTGCAATTCTCTCAGGTGATTCTCTGTCAGGAAACAAACAAACAAACAAACAAAAAACATCACAACAAATACGTGGCAAGTCAGCGGACCTCTGAGGAAATCGTCAGTGGGCTAGAACAATACCAGGATCGAAATGCACCAATTAGAGCGCACCACCAAGCCTACTACAAACGGTTCACCGTAACCAGTCGATACCATCGCCTCCATAAGACGACAAGCAGTATGCGGTCAAAATGCACATCTAAGGTTGCGTACGTGTCTTTGGTATGATCCAGATCTGGATTTGTGATCCGAGATCACACGGATCATAGCACATCAAAGAGACCGATGAATCCGTCTCCAGAGAGGATTCATCGGTCCCTTTGATGTGCCATGATCCGTGTGATCTCCGATCGCAAATCCAGATCCGGATCATACCAAAGAAACGTACCCTAAGTGCTGACGTCGTGAGACAAATGAAGAAATTTGTATAACAACTACACCTTACGCCTTTAACAAGAATAGGGGACGTAGTTCCCGGTGTGGTGGTCTATCTCTACGTCTGGTTTCATCTGACAATTCATGCATGGGTTGGGTGGGTGGGTGAGATCATACATATATGGATTGATAGCGGCAGCCAGAGGCGCCTTTACATGCTGACGTCCGATCTCACCCAATAGAAGTGTAAAGCGCCTTTGAACATATTCATAGGAAAAAGTGCGCTATATAAATTCATTACCATTATCATTATCATTATCCATAACAAAAACTAGATCTGTTTTAATTTTTCTGAAACAAAATTCAGGTTTTATTACAAAATTAATTTCACCGCACCAGGAAACTTACCTAATTCCAATTTTCTTGTTTATCTGGTCTACACTGACAACTTCATGGCGGTACTTCAGTTCCTGATACCAAAAGTTACATACTAAAACACGTTTACGATCGAGACTACAAAGTTAACGAAAAGGAACACCTGTGATTTATGGTTGCTTCCCCTCCCCACCACTCCCCTGGAAGGGATGTTAGCCCATCACAGGGCTGCCCTCAACATATTTTCACCAGTACCCACTGCGCGGGGATTGACAGTGTGGAGTAAAGTTCCTTGTCAAAAGAAATAACACATTGTCATCACCTGAGTTTGAAACTCCTGATAAAGTCAAACACGCAACAGGCGGTTAAATACGAAAAACAAAATCGCAAAACAATTTTAGTGGACCAAGTTAAAATGATGCTTCTCGTTTGTTAGCAATTCTCCTTACCGAGGGCCATACATCGTCTTACATGCTACTTTGGTGAATTTGGCGTTTGATCGATTTACTGCGGGGAGAAGTCGCAAATTAATCTCATCTGGGAGACTAAGACTCAGAGGCAGTATCTCTTACTAACAGAGCTCGAGGTCCGTACCCTAAGCTTCGCACATGCTCCCTGCTAGCAGAGGTCTCTCAGGTCTCTCTCATTTTTCTCTCGCCATGACAGACCTCTGCTAGCAGGGAACGCGCATGAGCCATAAATTGCGTGGAATAAACAAGGATCCGAACTCCAAACCTCCTGCTCGGAAGTCCGACACGCTAACCACTACACTACTGTGCCTACAGTACAGACTGAGAAAACGAAGTTAGTAAGATATTTATTATAATTATCTCTTTGACCTCACAAGAAAGTTTCAAATCCAGCAAGCCGTAGTAGAGAATACGGCCCACAAAATTGACCAATTGCAGCGCGCGTACCAACTGAGAGATATAAGAAATTTGACATGTTAACAGCGCTTTTCTTTTTCACTTCATACTGAGTTTACTTAAGGCAGACAACAAAGTTACGCTAGCTAGCAATACTGTTTTGTTACAATCTACACTGTACACAACAAAGGGTGAATGAATACAAAATGAATGACAAATTCAGGACAACATACCGGGTAAACAATGACTGACCCATCTGGCTGTTCAACTTCAACTGACTCTACTCTGTGGGAAAACAGACACAGACAATCGACCTTTCAACAATATTCTGCAGTTCTCTCAATAACATTGCACAGTGGGAGAAAATTGCTCTTTTTTTCGACAACTTTGTAGTTGTAATGATACAAGTTGCTTGGGCAAGTGCAATGTGAGTTTTGTGAAAAATTCATGAGTGCAAATAAACGTCAAATCGAACAAAATTAAACTATATGACTACTTTTTGATAATTAAACTTCTTAAACTCATTTATAATGCAAAGGGAAAGACAAAGGAAATCACGCACCGTGATGTGTTTGGATATCTGATAATGTATGTCTCGGTTTTGCATCGTCGTTAATTTCTCCTTCCAAATAATTTCGTTTGAAGGGCAATATTAGACACTCAATACATGTGTACCATCACAAATCAAACACCTTGAATTGCAAAAATACTCCGTTGCGCGTCGTATTTTCATTTCTCTTCTCGGTGTTTAATATGTGATGAAACAATGTATCTCGTGTTTGATATATTACATGAAAACATTTTGATTTGTTATTTGCACTAGTGTTACATGTTTTGGACTGGTTTTTCCACTGGTGTTGCACTTGAACCTCACTCCTCTTAGCAAATTGCAACTGAGTATGTTTTTCATGTATATTACTAATATAGTAAAAGTGTTGAGATGGTTAATAAAAGCCACTTTTGAAATAGTTCTGTTATACAAAAGTGGAAATTAAAAAGGCACAAGTGATGGATGGTATTCTATAGTGTACTCTATATGTTATGGTTCAATTTTATCCTTAGCCTAAATTTTATCATACATTACCATACCAAAAAACAAAGGAAAATAAAATTTAAAGGAAAGAATTGAACCACAAACATACATCACTTGAAAGCACTGCATAGTTGCTGGAACAACAAGACTTCTTTGTTATAACTGCATGTTGGTTTTTACTTTTCAGTTGGATGGTATCCAGTACTTACACAAATGGTTGATCACAATAAACACTGAACATGGTCACCAAGGTGTCAAGAACAATTTTAGCCTGCAAAAACACAAAGTGAGAAAAAGAAGCTATGACTAAGGAGGGTGTGTTAACTAAACACAAAGGAAGTCAATAAAAATGAGAGTGCGACAAAGGGACCCACAAGACTGCAATTTTCTTTACAAGCCACCAAAGGTTTCCTCTAAGGTAATATAGAATCATTTTTCAATTACATCAGTCATAAAAATTAACGTTAATTCATAAACTCTAACCAAAACGTCCACAAAGTGCTCTCTGCTTTAATCTTTGCTCTTTTTCTTTTGTGTACAAAACTTAAAAATTAACAAAAACTGGTATCCTTTAATTTATATAAAATTTCCAAAGCATTTTATTGAATCAAAACAGCTGCATACATTATTCTTAACAGTGACCACTGCAAACAGTTCCCTTTATACAGTAGTTTAATTGGGTTATGGTGTAACAAGTTGACTAAAACAACTTTGAAATGAGAATAAACATTTTTTGTTTTTGTGTACAGTAGCTGTGTTAAACGCTATACAGTAATTTATTGAAAAGGGGCACTTCAACCTGGTGTACACAAAGTGCAATTTGTTATAGGAATAAACCACACCTTGTGAAGATCTGTAGCGGTGCTTTCAATAAATACATTTCTTGTACCAAGGGTAATCTTTGAATGCTCTCCTGCAAGAAGAAAGAACTCAAATTTATGACACACTTACTAAAAACAATTATCAACAATGAAAATGATTATAAATGCAACATCTGACCAGGGCCCCAAAGTTTGTCAAAACTCTGCTTACCATTGATGATTGGAGGCATGGAAAGAACAACGCCATTAGCATCAAATATTATAGGATAAACAGGTTTGTCTCTGATGATTGGCAGGTACTGCTTCAAATGGCTTTCTCCCTATAAGTTAGAAACGTAAACAACCATCCAGTTGAACGTATATCTTAAAATGAATATGTGGGTTTAATGAGGCCCCATTAGGGGTTTTTTTTAGGGATACGGGATATTTGCGAAAAGAATTATAGGGATACGGGATATTTCGGGGAAAAATTATAGGGATACGGGATATTTAGAAAAGAGATAGTGGGATATAGAACGTCAAAGTTTTCTTTTTTGACAGAATAAAACAGGTTAATTGATTACTATGGAAGACGCGAAAAGTAAAAAAAATTACTTGAAAATGTGAATTAATGTATTTCCCCATGAGATATTGACAATGTTACCACTCTTAACACCCCCCACCCCCACCCCCCCCCCGACTTATTTTTTTTCCGGCATGTCACATGCAGTGATGTCATCAGTATTAACTTGAATTATAGGGATACAAACTACAGGAATTAATGGGATACGGGATATTCAGACCCCCCCTAAAGGGGCCTCTTTAATTGACCAAGTGTGGGCTCAAGATGGCTGGATAGTGGCCAAGTTCTTTTATTACATGTGATGAAGCTGTGACAGCTGGGACTATCAAGGGTTTGTGAATCATACACAGAATGTTGAAAATTAAAGGAAAAACATTTGTTTCTAGAGCATACAGAAAGTCCCAAGTGTTCAAGATATACAGCATCATCGGGAAGTATTGAAGCATTTCTCATGAGTAGACTTGGAGAAAATTGATTTCATCGCTCACAGTTCACATGCCTGACACTTGCATCAAATATGAGTGCACGTAGATTGAAACTTGCATTGTGCACACTGAGTAGCAAAACAAACATGTATGGCAGAATTTTATTTGCTTTGAATTCTCATCCACACTGGCACATGACAACAGGTCTTAACAACTGCACATCACTTATCTTACAGCAATTATAGAAACTTGTATGCAAATACATGTAATCACAGCATTTTGTCCTACACATAATAACCAATGTGAAAATAATAATTCGATGTTACTTATTTGAATGAGTTCAGGTCAAAATAGTCTTGTTAAACATACATGTAGTAAAAGGTTTAAAATTTCCTTGTGACGAATCAGACAAAAAAATTCATAAAAATCAAACTATCTGTATTGTAGGTGTAAGCAAATCTGACCTAAAATTCATTTAACCAGTAACATTTACTTTACATCTCTAACAAGCCCTGGGTAATTGAAAAAAAGTTGCAAAACATCCTTACTTTGTATAATTCCATCAGTTCAACAGCAGTAAACTCTTTTGTCTAGAAATAGGTCAACAAAGATCACAGTCACAATACATGAACAATTATATTTGTTGCTTTAAGGCAGTATATAATTTACAATGAAGACATTCATACATTTTTCAAAGGCTATTTTTGCTGAGTTTGAGGAATTTCATACTACTTATTAACCGAGAGTGAGGTCATTACAGAGAAACCTTGGACCGAGGCCTTGATGTTTTAACCTCACTATCGCTCGGTCAATACGTCAAGGCCAAGGTCTGAGATTTCCTTGTACAGGTGTAATGACTAAACGGATGAGGTTAATAAGTTATTATATGGCTGTTTTAGCTCTAGAAAAAAAACCAAAAGGGTTCTTCAATTTCCACTTGTGCGCGCAAGAGGTTCATGTTCAATGAACCAAAACACAGCTGACCATGCAATCGAAACCAAAAGTGATAGAAGAAACAGTAATTTCTTTGAAAATGAGATAACTTTTGTCTAATTTGAAAAATTTTGGTTTATGTTCGGTGTAAAACGGTGTGAAGATTTCCTTTGTTTTGGGTCATATTGTTCTCATAGTCTGCATTGTGATTGTTTGTTAGATCACTAGTGTGTTTTACACTGCACATAAGCCAAAATTTTCGTCATTCCTGGTCATTACAAGAAAATCTTGCCTGCTCAGCAGCCAGTCAGCACACATACTGTTGTAGCCATATAATTATATGGCAGAACATGAAATTACTGCTGACCAGCTCCACTGGCCAATAAACCCACATCAGGTTGAGTCATGACAAACCTAACAAAATCAGGAAGTTTCATCTACAGGGAAGCAAATACATGTATGTCTTCAAATTACTCTTTCATGCTTAACTTAAAGAAAAAAAAGGAGGAAAAAATGATCTCAAAATCTTCAGCATAATTCATTGGTAATCATGGAAAAAATCACACCAGAAATAAAAGTCTAGGTTATCAAAGCCTCGAAAATCAAGGTTCAACTGTATTGCACTGTGAATTCCTTAAGCAGTTGCTATCAACATTTCAGCCTCAAAGTCTACTAGTAAAATAAAAGCCTCTCTCCAATTCAATTAAAATTTCTCTTACTTGATTTAAGGGTTTGAACCTGATATCCTGAGGAGGAAGGGCATCATACAGAAATGGTCCTTGAAGTGAATCAAAGTCATGGGTTCCAATGGCAACCAGGCTACGGCGCCTGCAAAGGTTGTGATGGAGTTTGTCCTGGAGATCGATAAAGCTGTCATAACTGTCCTACAGAGAGCAAAGTGGAGAAGATGCTGACGAGTTTAACACATACCATGTTTTCTGACCACTTTATTAAAGACATGTTATGGGTTTATTAAACAACATCAATGAATGTACAAATACCTGAGTAAAACTTATGTTCCTTATCAGTGCTGCGACACAGTGAGGTCTAACAAGAGCAGTCTGAAAACAATAAAGGAACAAAAAAGAATGTGGCTCAGAAATAAAGGTTAAAAAAAAAAACGTTTAATATAGTAATACCTGGGGCCTAGTTAAGGAACATTCTGATTTCACACCCTCTGCACAGTTCTGAAACTGTAAGTCATGTAGGAAATCAATTTGCAACAAAATTGATGGGAGCTTTTGTGATACAGTAAAGTTGACTCAATGGGATGTGATAATACTCATATAGTATTAAACGTGCTATTGTTAATAATTATATGGCTGGTTCTGCAAGTGGGTAAGATGAGGCTGATCCTGGGTTCTGATTGGCTACCTCAGTGGGCAAAATGGGCCTCTCTTGCCCGCTTGGGATTTCCCATGTAGAATGACAAACAAACAAAATGGCCATATTACAATTCCTTCACTGACCAACCTTGTTTGGTCAAGATGGCTGGATATTGGCCTCACTCTTTCCGGCTATTGTATTGATCTTGACAATGTCTCGGTTACTAAAAATGCAAAGAAGTACTCAGCCAATATGCAGCCATCTTGACCTCGCACAAGTCTGGTTCATAACGCATCTGTATTCTGCACTTCCAAGGTATACAGGTTTGAAATTAAGCTCACAGAAATGGAAACATTTTAAATGGACCTCAGTAATGGGATATTTGAAAAATGGATTGCTGAAAAGAAATGGTCTGGTATGATTGAAGCAACAGAGGATGTCACATACATTTTTTGATATTCTAAGTCTCTGCATGGGGCCATCTGGTCTAACAGACTTGTACCGTGGTGTGTTTAATCTGCAACAAACCAATTATTGATGCCAGTAAGTTAGAAGCCAAGTTCCAGCTCAGTTCCAGCAGTTGTCAACATGACAGATATTTTTAAAAACAAATTAAGCAGGAATTGTCCAATGAAATGTTAGCCAATGAAACTGCAGGATACACAATTCCATGCAGATTTGTGATTGCGTGTAATTTTTTTTTCTATTTCTAGCTTACGAGCGGCAAAGCCGTGAGCCGTGAGAAACGCAGGTGCTAAATTTTTCCTTTCTCTCTCCATTCCCTTCTCATTTCTTTCCCTAATTTGCATAATTGTAACTTTTCCTGTTGCACTGATTTCAGGAACAAAAACAGACTACGTGTAGTCTAGCGTAATTTATGTTACAACTAAAATCTTAAAAGGGTTAGCAATGGTTAAATGGACAAACTGAATGATAAGCAATCGTCAATTCTACTTCCATTTCAGTCTGAAATTAATGACTTTATTCCCACAAAAAAATCATGATGTTCAGTGTATGTATCAAACATATTTCATGTAGGGGAAAATAACCACACTGTGATACAGACAGTGCCCCAAGCTGCGACTGTTTTTGTTGCCATGATGAGTAGAAAAAAAACACTGGCAACCAAAAGTGTCAGGAAGGTCGCCAACTTGGTGACCTCTTTCCTGGCCATTTGATTTATTTTGTTTTCCAGACATAATAAAAACTTATGACCACAAAACTGTTCAGTGTCTTCTTCTTTCGTATTTTCCGGCTCTTTAAAGACTTAAAAAACATATTGTTTTTTGCCAAGCTGTTCGCTCGTGTAGCAGCCATTTTGATACAAAGGAAAAGGGGAAACTGGGACCAGCAGACTACAAATATTACAATATTACTCACCGCCTGTTAGGTGGATGTTGGTTGGGCACAATTTCAACGTGTTACCAGGGACGTATACAAAACAAGGACTCCAGGTCCATGAAACCACCCCGGTGGACCTGGTCCATGGACTACCCCTATAGACCACCCCTAATTTTTTAAATTTTATTTAGACATTTTAAAACCAGCAAAATCTTTGGATGGAATCTATGGCTCAATATGGTCAGCAGTTTCCCATTCATTTAATTTGACACAATGTGTATCAGAAAAATGAAAACTATTTCCTTTTTAAATTTATTTTGTTCTTAAAAAAACGGCAACCAAAATTGTATCCCTAGCGACCTTTTTAGAAGTGAAGGTCGCCAAAAAGCGATTTACAAAAAAACTTAGCTTGGAGCACTGACAGAGCAACTCAAAATGTACCAAGGTTTTATAGTGTGCTGTTTGGACTTAAATTACAATTAAATTACAGTCCAATACTGTACATAATTATACAACTACCTCTTAAAATCCAATATTGGCAACTGTCCAATTTTTCTTAAATTGGACACCTATCCAATTTAAGAAAAATTGGACAGTTGCCAATATTGGATTAAGAGGTAGCTATATAATTAACAAATAACAGGACTCCGTGCTTGTCCAATTAAGAAAATGTTGGATTCGAAAATTCCTTGGAACACCAAATTGGACTCCGCCTACGGTCTTGTCCAATTTTGGTGTTCCTCTGAATTTTCTCATCCAATATCTTAATTGGACAGCATGGAGTCCTATTATATATACTTACACTTTTCTGATTCAATGTTTAATTTCTCCTTCCATCAATTTGTATTTCCCTTAATCTTAATCATTTTGGAAGTGGTAATTTTAGGTAAGACTTACTTTCCAAGGAAAACTTGAAGTCCCCTTGAAATCCCTTCCAAGCAAAGAAGATCATATCTGTGCAAAATAAGAAATAGTACAAAATATAAGACAATAATGAAAATTAATTAATTTTAATGTTCAATTTTTTGTTAAGTATGGATTGACGGATTAGTCTCTGTTGTTGCCTGAAATACTTAAGATCCACTATTAATTAACTGCAAGCTGAATCATTGATTGACTGACTAACAGATAAATTGATTGCGTGAGTGACTTACTGACTGATTATTTGACTGACTCATCATTTGACTGAGTGACTGACTGTCTAACTGAGCAACTGATTGACTAGTCAAAGGTCAGACTTACCTGACAGACACTGATCAACCAATGGACAAACCAACTGATCAACTGACTGAGTGACTGACTCGTTATCTAACAGGATCACTGATCATTTGGTTGACTGATCAGCTGCTTGGCAGACTGACTAATCATTTGACTGACTTATTGACCAACAAATCACTGATCATTTGACAGGCAGACTGACTGATCAATTGGTTTAAAGTCAACTATCTCTTACCAACCACCCTATTAAGTGACCACTTCTTTTAACAGATCACTTCTGTTAAGCAACCACCTTGTAAAGAACCACTTGCTTTCCCGTCACTGTTTCAAGAATTCTTGTGAAACAGACCACTTATTAAATTTCTTAATTGACTGTGACTGCAATTTTGAGGCCAAAACCTTGGCAAATTCTTTGGTTTTGTTTATCCATTCAGCGCCTACCCACCCAACATCCTTACATTACTCAGATGTCACAAGGTACTCAAGAAGTGGGGAGAAACACTCGCCTGTGGCTCGGGTTTCCCCCTACACTTCTTTCATGCTTTCGTCACCTCTTGCGTGCTTTATAACAGAATATAACAGAATGTTAAATATATATATATTTTATACAACTGAAAAATACTGCTAAATTGTAGTCACATGGCATTCAAAGTTCAACAGCTACAAAGCACATATGCAAAGAACATATGCATTATAGGGACATGAAATAGTACACCACTGCTTTTAACCTTTTCCCTAAGCCATGGAATAAGAATAAGAATTATTCTTTTTCTGAGAGGAGCTTTGCATGTTTTCTTTAATTAATAGATTAATTAATAATCAGTGGATCTTCACAGATTTTAGCTTATTTTCTTGACTTTCTATTAAGCAACCACCTCCATTAAACGAGCTCTACTCTTTTTCTTGTACCAAGGGTGGTCATGTAAGAGACAGCTGACTGCAGTGATTGACTGACTCAGATCAACTGACTAACTCACTGACTTATCAAGTTATTCAAGTTAATGACTAATCTACACACTGACTGGCTAATCATCAAGCTGACTAGGTTAAGCATTCAAGAGCAAATGTCACTCAAAATATACACTACATGATGGAGCATTTCTAGATTACACCAAGCCACGGATGAAAAAGTATGCAAATTGATGATTGCAGAGTCATGACTACAGCAGTCATCTAATTTGCATACTGTTTTCATCAGTGGCCAGGTATTCTAGAATCCAGCCAAAATGGTGTAAAAAGTCAATTCACAAAAAAATGACCTTCATTGCTGCAAAACTGAATTTGCTTTGAATTCTCTGTTTCACGTTTTGATTGATAACAAATCAAGTATAACTAAGCTAATTATATTACAATATGTAAAATATGTCACACCTTCCAAATAGTACCTAATGCACAGCACAAACAGCATGCTTATCCATGTACATATAATTATAATAAAGCACTAGAACTGCACTTTTGTTTAAATTAGTTGGTCTCTTAAAATTAAACGGTTTAAATTTCATGTAGAAACAGAGCATGCAACAATTATACAGGTTTTAAAGTATGCTTTTTCTCTTATTTAAGCCTGCACATTTATTACCTATTGGCTGGAATTTCAATTTTATAAATAACCCCTTCATGTTCTTTGCCTGGCTCAGTTCCAGGAACCTAAATGTTGTGGAATAAAAAGATAACATCAGATCCTTAAATGTTTTGTTTATTTTGTTATTAAAGCAGAGAAAGAGCTTTCGAGAACTTTTGAAAATGAAATCTTCATTATTATCACCATGATTTCTTTTGTCATCATTGTAAACATTGTCATCGATGGTTCTCAAATCTACATTGTACAATGTGTTTTTGAGATGATTGTTTGAAAAAGAATGTTTTCCTTTCAGTAAATAGGTACCTCTAAAATAAATTTCAGCTTCAAATAGAACAGATCAAGGGTTAAAACCACCAGTAAAATCTCTTGTTATAACTTCAAAAATTATCAGAATGCAAGCTCCCTTTAAAATTCAATCCGATGAAGTCATTGAGAATCAATTTGATAATAGGAATTCAGAAAAATGATAAGCTGGAGGATACTGCATTGATATGGCGCCAAAATTTCTAGACTAACCTACACGAAAGAGTACAACACTCAGAAAGGAAAAATGCTTCTAAAAAAAGATCTTTGGAGTGAAAGAATTCAGTTCAAATTAAATTACTAAGTAATGCAGCTATTATAAAATTGACCGTGTTTTAAATAGTTCTTTTTTACGTACCACTTCGTCCAGTTCAAGACCAAAATCAAAACAGAGTTCTTCAAACTCTTCATCCGCTAAAAACAGTAAACATAATAATCGTCACTCTCTTTCACTTTGTACTGAAAGTGCACTCAATTCAGAAATCTCGTGCTTGTATTTTGTCTGATAAAGTTCGGAGCACGTGCACGCGAAGGACACGCAAAACTTACTGTATTCCTGCCCAAGAGCCTTGAATAAAAGATCCTTCTTCACGTCAACGGTGGGCATGGTTAAGAACGGGACTAAAATAGCTTACACTTCTTTTGAAAGCCCTAGATGTGCAAGGAAAGCGACTTCCGCCCCAATTTCATCAGCCGGAAAAATTTTGGAGTTCATTATCCTTTCCAGGTCCCCTGATCCAGTGATCGGACGAAAAGTGCTGGGACGACTTATGTAGAGGATTGCATGTTTGCGGAGAAATTTCTCTTTTTGAAACACGAGAAGAGGAATTTCGTATCTCCAAGCGCTCATGTAATGTTCTAATTGTTATACCAACACAGAATAGGCTCCTGACCAACTCCAATGAAACGCCAAAGCATTTTACTGATAAATTGCACTTTAAAAAGTGCGATTTATTATGTTACCATAGCAACATATTATTTTCGCGTGTTAAATTGAAATTATTTTGTTTTTGGCGCGAAAGCTCACCTGGTATTTCACCGTATAAAATTATTGTTTTTGAAATCACTTTCGAGTGGTGTAAACAGTATTTACCCCATCCCACCAACCCCTTTTTGCGAACGAGCGCAATCGTAAAAACTTTGCTTTTGCCACGCGCGTATACACAAAATTAGACAAAATTCACATCGTTCCATATCGAAGATAAAAAAGAATGTAAAGTCTTAGCGCGGACACAAACACATTGACAACATGCACAGAAAAAAACTAAAGGCTGCGGGTTGTTTAGATAATTAAACGTGAATATTTATATTACCGTGCCGGCAAATTTACAAGTGTACAGAATTTCCGCCAAAAGCTCCATAATTCATATTTACTGAGTCTATTTTAAAGTAATGGTACCTAAAATAGCGAGACAGCAGACAGGTAAACTATGTCCGTTGAATTCTTTTCTTTTTTCCATATATCCTGTCGTCTGTTTGAGAAACTACCCTTGAGGGTTCAGAAAGAATTGGAATGTTTAAACTCTAACATTCTAGTCAAAATGCCAGCAAAGAGAAACTTATTTGCATCATAAGAAACGAAATGCCCGGAGCCATAAATCCTCCCCGCCCGCGCATTTTATTATCCGTTTTTCCAAAAATACTGTAACCGTAATTTGTTGGCGATCGAGCAACATATCCAATTGTCATACATAATTCTGGATTAAACTGTGAAAACGACAATTGGTACACTCTGTGAGCCGCGATGGCGAATCGTTTGATGGAGGTAAGGGTTAACTGCTAGGCATGTTTGAGTAGAAAAATAATGATAACATAAAATAATAATAATAATAGTTTCTGAATAACAGAGACTATGCTAAAATTGGTTCCAAGGAAATCAAACAATTGATAGGAAAACGAAATGGCGGCCTATCTTTTAATCTGTGCTTATCAAGTTAGAAATCCAAACTCTGCTTGTAAATATATTTTTTGCTTGGAAATTTTAATAACTGATTCGTTGCACGAGGTCACAGTAATAAATCAAACCTGCTGCGCACCTGTTAATAGGAACGCACATGTCTTGTAAACATGCATTTTTATATGTTGTTTATAATGCTGCTGTCAATAGTGTTTTCTTGTCAGTCACATAGCGGTGTTCTAAATATTAATAGCGGCTAGATCGAGTGTACAAATATGAAATATCCTGTTGTACTCTGTCATCAGTGTACGCTGCTTCCCTTGCTCTGAATCAGGAGTTGTTAGAATATGTTAAAGTTTTTACTGAGTGCATTTGATAATTAGTGCAGCTTGTGCGGGGATGCGTTCATCATTTTATTTGGATGATAGTACACTGAGGATAATTTTTGTTTTACTTTGCGGCGTGTCATTGAATTCCTGCTTTCGACAAAACACGATTACCTTAAACGGTGGCAGCTCATTTTGAAATAAATTTGCTTTCCTTGTCGGCGTTGTCGCAAGCTGCGAAGTGCATGGTCTTGTCGTCACAAGTCCGTCGCCTGGTTTTGCAACAATGCAAAGTAAGAGCAGTAACAATTGTAATACTTTGCTTCTCGAGCATGTTTTTTTTTAAGTCCGTTGGTTCTCCTATTTATAGACGTTTGAATGAAATGTTGTGTTTGTGCGTATCAATGGGCTCATAGAGCTCTCAAACGATCGATGGTACTTGACTGTTTACAGTAAAGCAGTTTGAAGTAAGTAATTGACCGAGGCATTCGGGCTTTCGTAAGATAAAAGGAAGGGTAGAGTATAAAGTGCAAAATATGTGAAACTCTCTTTGGGGCAAGTTAGGTGCAAAGAATTTAAATCCTTGGCTTTTATGGGTGAGGTTTCTTATTCAGTGATATAAGCCTTAAGGGGCAAGGGATAGGGGCTCTGAAAAACAAACAAAAAAAACCGAGAAATTGGGATAATCAAAAGAATTGATTAAGTAAGTTATACCACCATAAGGTAAAAGGGAGGTGCTGACATTTTGAGCGTTGGCCCTTCGTCGGAACGAATAAGAGGATTGTGGGTTACGTACAATTTATATAGAGAAGTTTGGAGCCATGCTATTGGTGGAACCATAGCAGTGTGTGAATGGAAGTGAATAAATTAGATGAATGATGAAATGAATGAGAATTCGAAACGTTCGTTGATACCGTGGGGATTAAGAGAACCGAGTAGGAAGATAAACTTCTGTTCTAGGTTTTTACGGCTTTCCGTGTTGCCCTGATGCATGGTTAGGCCACATACTGCCATGTTTTGGGTGGAGTGGTTGGCTAGATTAAAGTGTCGCGCTACAGGTTTTGATGGTAGCCGGTCGTTTCGCCTACAGGATGATTCGCCTACAAGTCGATTCGCCTACACTTGAGTCGATTCGCCTACACGTTCTGAGACGTTTCGCCCACACTGAAGTCGATTCGCCTACACGATCTGAGGTGTTTCACCTACATCGACGCTTGTGAAAAAAAAAAGTAAGCTTTATTGCAAAACTACTTCACCCGTCCCATACATTCTAAACTCGATGCGAGAAATTTTCGATAAGTTCCCTTACTCGACAGGACGATTTCTCGCATCGAATTTATTGTTTCTTGTATTGTTTCTTGTACCCTTGACAAAGAAAACATATCACATGTAAAACACAAAGATCGGAATTTGCATTCAGATACGCGAACAAACTATGAGGCGAGTAAAACTGTTGTCGCTAAAAGGGATAATTCTCCTATACTAATTTACTTTTCCTGGGTATTGGGTTGTAGGCGAATCGACTAAAGTGTAGGTGAATCGACTTGTAGGCGAATCATCCTGTAGGCGAAACGACCGACATTCGTTTTGATGCACCTTTTTCATTACGTTCGACGTCACGCAGATGTTCGCGGAAACGGTCACCTAATCTTTTTCCGGTCTCGCCGATGTATATCTTCTTGCATAAGGTGCATTTTATGCAATAGATAACATTGGCGGAAGTGCATGTGAAACGGTCGGTGATTTTAATCGATCGCTTAGGTCCTTTTACTTAGGCTGTGTTGTGGATGAAAGGGCAAGTTTTGCCTCTTTTGCGTGTGCAGTTAAAGGTGCCAGGTGATTCGTTTGATTTTAGTGTACTTCTAACTAAAAAGTCGCTTATGTTTTTGTTACGTTTCAATGAGATGAGTAGTGGTAGTGAGAAGATTCTACCCGTTTCGTTGTCATTCTGAAGTAACTTGAAATTCTTCAGAATGTTCTTGACAGGTAGGTTGAGTTGGTGCAAAAGTGAGTGTGAACGGTATTCTCTGGTTCTCTTCCTTTTGTGACGCTTGTGGTGCTGAGTGTTGGTCAGTTGTTTGAGTGCGTTGTTGAGCTGTCTTCACAACTGAGTCAGGGTAGCCACGGTTCATGCTTGAAGAACTGGAGAAATTCTTCTGATTTGTTGGAAAAGTCTAACTCATCACTACATAAACGTCGAAGTCTGAGTAATTGAGAATATGGAATGGAGTTTTTAACATTGGTGGGATGATTATCAAATGATTATCAATACCCTTTTTATACCTGCCAACTTTTTCTGAGTTAAAGGCGTGAGATTTTTATCCTGGGACTGCCGGGATTTTTCGAAGATGACACGAACGTTTCCGAAAATGTCCGAAAACGTCGGAAGGCGTTGGAAGCCTTCCGAAGACGAAGTTATCAAGAAAATGCATTAGCCACATGGGCGAAAATGTTAGTTGGTTAGTTAATAACATGAGCGCTATACCACTACGATCGAAACGTTTTGGACTGACATGGCTAATTTTTGGCAACTGTGATGTTGGTGTTCCCAGAAATGGCCATAAAGCTTTACTCTAACTGCTCATGATATATATTCTTTGGAATATAGTGGTATAAAGGAAATGACACAGAACGAATACGGGTAAGATTTCCGCACAGGTCCCTACTTCATTATGCATGCTGAAGCTCTCTTGTCTGGTGTAATGCACGTGCAAATATTTCTTGTGTTCGAAGAAAGGAATAGTATGGTTACAGAATGCATAATGAAGTAGGGACTTCTGCGGAAATCATACCCGAATACGTTCGACGTAACGTCAATGGTAAAAGATCTTTATCACACAATCTAACTCTCCAAAATTTGCGGTGCTTACCACAGTAAAAGGCGAAAAAACTCCTCTAGTGTCGGACTCTCTTTCAAAATGAAAATTAATTTTATTTTCTTTATTTAACAAATACTGCCACTAGTTTTGTCCATCAAAATAGAACTCGGAAGCTAGCACATAGTTTCCCGCCTTATGAGTGTACCTTAATGACGTTAAGATTGCGAGGAAAATATCATCATTTATTCATTTTACAGATAGTTTTCACTTCTTACATCGGTCTGAGTTTACATATTTTTGGAAATTGTGTCAAGCAAGGCGACACCTTACATTAATCAATCAGGCGCGAGAATTTGGGCCGCAAGCGTGAGCCGGCGTGAGATTGAAGTTTTCTACCCGCAGGCGTGAGAGTTGACTAGTTGGCAGGTATACCTTTTTCAGACCAACCAAAATTTTACCCTGCTTTCAACCAGGATAGCAGTCCTAGGAACAGGTCATTATTTATAGAGTGGGGACTGGTGCAAATAAGGGGTTGGCCACCAAGTTTTGTGCATGGCCAAAAGGGGGACCACATCAATTTGTTCAAATATATGGCGAGGAAAAATTCTCTTTGATTTTTACCTCATACATTCAGCAAGAAGAGGTAGGGGTGGAGGTCAGGAAAAATCATGCCTACTAATGAGGGGGAGGGGGGTGGGGCAGGAATAACCAAATGTAGGATATTCCCTGTTCCACCAGCCCCCCCCCTCCCCCCTCCAAACAATGAGCGAATGAATAATTTTTCTTAGTGAATTATTTCCCTTATGAATAATTTCCCATAGTGAAATCCTAGAGTTGAACAGTTAGAAAGAATTGACATGTAGCTTATAAAATTAATAATCAAAACTTAACTTCTCCTTACAATTTAAATGTGAATAACAAGCAGTGAGATTATGAGAAATCAAAAATCATTATATGGGGATAGTTTAATTGGTTAATAGTTCATATTCACCAGGATTGATCAAACAAATAACGGATGAGAAAATGTGAGGCACTTAGTAAAAAGGACTAAGAATATACAGGCAAGTGAAGTTCCCAAACAGAGTGAACCAGATTTAAAGCTACTGGATCTCGTTATACTTTCTTAAACTCCTTTTTATGTGTCCTTTTATACTGACTTCTTAAACCTATAAAAGAAACAGTTGATTTGCTATTGACAATTTCAATGTTTTTAATAATAAATTAGCCAAAAAGATTAGCTCAAAGATTACCAAAAAAAGTATATCCATCAAAAATACTACTGACAGAACTTTGGAAAATGTTCATATGAAAAATGGTATTGCCCTCCCAATATTATTACCTAGCATTTTGAATTATCACCCTCAAATTACTAATACCTACAAAAATGTAAAAACAAACCAATATCAATTCAAGACTCTTAATAGACCTTATTCGCTTGTACATTTTGTTTTCCCAATACAGGTCATGTGATGATAGTCAGGAGATTTGGTCCTCCGTCTTGTTCTTTAAAAAGAGTGCAGGCAGACAAATTCATGCTTGCATGCACCCCTTTTAATGAACAAGACAAAGGATCAAATCTCCTGAGTATCATCACATGATCTGTATTGGGAAAACAAAATGTACAAGCTAATAAGGTCTATTATGCAACTGTTACAGCAACCAAAAAAACAGAACCGTAATGTACTGTTAAGCAAGACCATCATATGTGGTGATTCAATCGTAAAAATTAAAAATGGTTAATTTGAGCTAGAATTTGGCATGGACTCTGCCATTTAACAGGAAACCTGCGCTATGAATTTGGTTTTTTATTCTAGTATTCTACCATGGAAAAATAGGGAATGTGAAAAGTGATTTTCTCACAGCTGGCTAACTGTTTGTTAATTGGATCACAAAATCCTAGGCTTCTTGTATGCATAATGTCTCAGAAATGAAATGCTGAAACTAAAAAAATGAATATAAGGCAATCCTCTCCAATTAACACTATGAACTCCATGCAAAAAGGTAAAGCTGATTCCAAACATTTTCATTTCAAATTCAAATCATCAAGCACAATAGTTTTGCTTTAGAGTCTTCAATAATATTTTAATTAAGATACCATCCTCTTAAGATGACTTTCTAGTACAGTATCACACCTTTTCCCACATGATCACCATATTCACTAGAATAGGTGCTGCACCACAATCTGCTTTTGAATGCAAAGATCCAGATGCAGGGCTAAAAATTAACTCCAGTGCTTGGTGGCCAGTCTGGCCAGTTTCCTTGAATTCTTAGTGGCCCATCCCAAAATGAAGTAGCGCTCTATTTTTTTTTCAGAGTCACGTGGCAATCACAAAACCAAAATGGGGTTTATATGTTGTGAATGTGGATCGCTCGTGAAATCACTGTTAAAATGGCTCTGAATTTCCACTTCAGAACTAAAATATACGCTAAAATTGATGATCTTAGCATCCAGACAAAGAAACAAAGAGAAAGGTAGTCCAATTAAACTACACATTGAGTTATATTTTTAACTTTGTACTTTGCATAATTTACATTGCAACTTTTCGAAATTCGGTAGCATAGTCGCACATCAGGCGTTCAAACCTTAACATTTGGTAGCCCTGGTCAACTATAACTCACAACTGGCGACCGTGCAACTGCCAATTTTTAGCCCTGCAGATGTAGAAGAGGAGCTCCCCCAGTGCTGGAGCTGGTGGACTGGGATTAAGAAAGGACATCAAAATTGGATGTGAGTGACTTTGGTGATACTTTAAGGATGCTTTTTTTTGTTTTTAAACTTGCTGTTGAAATTTTTGTAAACTGAGATAGAAAATATGTGGTTTACATTAAAAAAAAAAGATTTCTTTCTCTCATCTAATTTTTTAATTAAGCACCACCATCAAATGAGCACCAGGCTTAATAACCACCACATTTGAGGCACGGAAAATTTAATAACCACCAAAGCACTTAGTCAACTAAATATGGTCTTAATATCATAATAGCATATTCTGTTGAGACAGCTGCTGATAAGTATTTCTGAAAATCAGAGTCATTCATTGGACATAATCAGACCAAAATGAAAAACTAGATACTGTCCCGCCAATTTCACCTAGAGCGGCCCTTACACTTGGTCAATAAAATGTACTTATGGTTTCTAAAATAAAATACAATGCCGTAATACACAAAACAAAATGATAATGTATCACTGCTGTTACCTTAGAATATCAATGAATCATTATATGGAGATTCTGTACCCAGAAAATTGCAAACATTATGAGAGTTCTCTTTTACAATAATTTTAATCACAGAATGAATATCAAGAGGGACAGCCGGTTTTTTAAACTGTATTAATTCCATAAACAGCAAAAAGGAATATGAAAAATTACAAAAGCTTAGGGCATGTTTGGCATAATTTGTGGTTGAAAAGTTTGAAAAGAGTAATTATACAGCCCATGTTGAGATGTTCGTATGCAATGATTTATTTTTAAGTACAGCTGTACTAGAAAATTTTGGAAGTAACCTGTGGTGAGTCATTTACAAGAAATATACTGTTTCTATGCCGGCATACAAGCAGCTTTTTTGATAAACAATGAGATGCCAAAAAAGTCTTTTCGCGATACAAATGAAATGTTTATCTTCATACACAGTTGAGTGCACAGTCGAGAAAAAGCAATTAATCCAACCACTGATGTGCTGTAGAAAACTAAGGTGCAAAAAAGTGGTCGTGTAAATGGGTAAAAATATGGAAATGACCGAGTTCCAAAAGTAATTAATGGCGTTGCCATGAAACGCGTTGGTGTTAGGGCGGTCTCATGAGTGAAGAACTAAATTGGCAAAGTTTGCATGGAAACTTACCACAAAGGTAATCTTAGTTCTCTTTGGCTTTGGCCTTTTCCTCGCTTTCACCTGAATTAACCGAAAACATAAACCACATGACAATTGCTACATTACCGCCTAAAACCAACAGTGTGACAAAGAGGCTGTTCGCGAAAACTGGTACAGGCGACAACTTCTCGAGAGCCTGTCTTCTTTCCATCATATCCAAATAAACAGCTGTGAACTCATCTATTGCGCCAAAAGTGCAAAGTATATGCAAAAAATGATGGCTCTGACCAAAGAAATCGAAAACACCGGGTATCAATCGTTCAGGCAACCTGCTACCGTTGGCAAAGGCAGCAACTGCAAAGAACCAAAAGTGGCGCTTAAAATATGGGATGGAAACTGCATTGCAGTCAAGTTCGGACGAACAGTTCCATATTCGAAGCCAGTACGTGGACGTATTGAAAAAGAAAGACAATGAAAACGTCCCAGTTCGAATTAAAAACTTGTAGGATATCCATCGATGCCTGGAGGCGCAGCACAGGAAGGTGGACACAAACGAAACAACAACACCCGAACTCAAAAAAATCGGAGATGACTTAATCAAGTTCCAATCGGTTTCCAGAGGCCGTGAGTAGAAGTACATGGCTTGGCCGACAGAAAATGCGTACACACTTATTGCTGCGTAATCGAAAAAGAAGCAGACGTGACGAGTCTTGCTTGACATGGAGTTAAACAAATGTGCTCCTGAACTCATAGCAAACATCGAAGACACTCCAACAGCGAAGGAAAGCAATGGATAAACGAAAGAGTCATCCAATGGACTGTGCGTCGAAAAGATCAGTATCGAACGAACAACAAAGAATCCAAACGCTGCGACATGACTCCAAACGTTAATGGTTTCATTGCACACTTTGAAGAGGCTCCGAGCGCAATCAGCAGCAGAAATGTCCGGCCGCCGGTAACCAGAAATAATAAACGGCTCACGGAACTCAAAAGGTACTTGATAATCACGAAGTTTAAACTTTTCCCCGGATTTAGGATGTTGACTGGTTTCACAGCAACTTCCCATTTTCGATAATGAAGCAATCGTAAAATATTAAGACCGGAACGATTGCTCATGAGTTTCGTAACCTTATGACCTGCCCTCCCTCCCTCAATAGAGATTGCTTTGAACTGTCTAGTTCCCAGTGCAGTGGTTTCCCAACTGTTTGGACAAATTTATTACAATTTATGCAATTATTTATGAAGTTTCAATAAAATGATACAGGAAATAAAGAGTAAATAAAATTTACTACTATTTAGCCTGTTCCATATCCTTAAAAGTGGCCGCGTTTTCGCAGTTTTTCCGGTATCCAGGAGCAAGGAAAAGGATTGAAATGAACCTGACCGTGACGGGATTTTTGGACTCCTGGTGTGCTATAGATTTCTAACAAACGGAAGTTAGTAAAGGGGTAGAAAAATACAGCAAGTATTAAAGAATTCTTGGCTCAATGCATTTTAAAGTTATTTAGCTTAATAAGCTTTAACAGCTGAAGATAAAGACGGTTCCGCAAGTATTTACTCCGCTGTACCGGAAAAATACAGGTCATACGGCGGCAAATGGAATACACTGGTCAAATATCAAAGTTCAGAGTGTAGAATCCAAGGGAAAATAATACCTGCCAGCCGTTCACAATGGTGAAAGCTGAAGAGGCGAGGAAGAAAAGGAACGGGGACAGAAAAACGAGGCCAAATTTCCAGACTTAATACACCAATATCGAGCCAAAAAGACTCACCGTATACTGTAGATAAATAAACAGGACCAGGAGCCCATGTCATGGGCTCCTGACAGGACGAAAACGGTCTGTTGGATTTAATGAGTATCCGAAAAATTGCTTTAAGATCGTGGAAAGCTGTCTGATAATATCTATCGATACAGTAGAATCGCGTTCACGTGACTCGTAGAGTCGGACCTGCGCCTTGTACTGCTGCCGATCTATGAAGGTAAGAAATTTAACGGCCCAAGGAATGACCGAAAAATACCAAAAATCGCTTAAAAATGATCTTCAGACTAAAAAAAAATAGAGAAAATAATCGCAAACAAGTATTAAAACACGAATGAAAAGTTTTAACAGGCCCCATCGTATTTTGGGTTCCCACACACGTACTCTTTCGAGCAACCGTCCTCACGCACGCGTTCCTGGTTCTTCGCCACGCTTTCCCCCACAAGGGGTATCTATCATGTTATCGCAGGAGCGAATCACCTCTGGTTATCAATAAAAAAAAGAAAATTGAAAGTGTGGCATTAGATGCTACCAGGTAATGGGCTCCTGATGCTACGTTTTAACTGAAAACAGGGGCCCATCAGCTGAAAATAAGAAAGAAAACTATAATTTTCAACCAGTTAGCCTTTTCGTGTAAATTTTGAATACCTCTTTGAGGATAAGGGCAGATTTGGATTTCCCCATACAGTTCCCTTTTTAGTTGCTTCTCAAAGACAAATACGCAAAAATGTAGTTTATAAGGGACGGACCATTAGAAAAGTGATGGGGGGGAGGGGGTGGGTGGGGAAAAAAACAAAAAAAAATTCATGCAAGAGAAAATGCCAAGAAAAAACATTCATGCAAAGAAGAAGGTAAAAAAAAATTTATGCAGAAGGAAGGTCCAATTGTGACTTTTTCACACGTAGTAAAAAAAATTCGTGCAGAGGGGTTCACCTGAAAAAAAAAATTCGTGCAAGCTGAAAATTCCCCACCCCCACCCCCCATCACTTTTCTAATGGTCCGTCCCTAAACAAAATGGAATGTTGGAGTACCATTTTTTCCCTGTTGAAATATGATAGCACAAAACGATTTGGCGCGAGTTTTTATCTCGTTCAGATTTCGTTACGCATTTAGCCCGCCAAAGTCTCACCTCGTTCACGTTCGGGGAACAGACAGATTTTTGATTTAATATGTTTTTCGACGTTTTAACAACACTAGATTGCCAAGGACTTATCTAAAAAGTTCCTTATAATAATTATGATTGAAAAAGACACAGAAAAAGAAGGTAAGTTCAGAAATAACTTCGTTCTATGCCTTGTTATTCTTCACAATTCACCGTGTAATCAGTTTTCGATACATAGTTGTAAGCTGCGGGCCTTTGCAGGTTTTATGTCCCGTACCGCTAAAATCATAAATATCGTGATGAGAAGCTGAGTAACTTCTATTGAGAAAAAACGATTGCATTTACCATGGGTAACATTATGTAGTGGAACGTGACATTATGTGTTGGAACGTGAGTTGCGTGTTTTCAACTGAATCAACATGCATATTCGAACCTCCTAATAAACATTTGTGATGCTTTGCACATTTATTGTTCTAAGCTTTCCCGAATACTCTTAAACCCAATACATATTGCATTTCGTTTCATGTATGCAAACCCCACCGAACCGCTGAATTTTTGGTAAACCGTTTACAAAAGATGAATTTAATTTTATGTGCGAGTTGCCGTGACATTCGCGTCACGCCACACCACATCTTTATGTTTCATTTATTTATTTATTTATTTATTCATGTTGTTAAATTTAGTAAAACTTGACTTCAACCTTTAAGCACTGAAAAAATCCTTAACACGGAATTACTGTAAAAATGTCAAACTTTTTTGTGGGCCGCAAAAAGTGAAAGTACTAAGTTGCAAAACGTTTTCACTATTATTTGGTGTTGTCTACTGCTTTCAATCCATATAAGGGACGGACCATTAGAAAAGTGATGGGGGGGGGGGTGGGGAATTTTCAGCTTGCACGAATTTTTTTTTCGCTCACTGCTTTTGCAGGAATTTTTTTTTTCAGGTGAACCTCTCTGCGCGAATTTTTTTTACTACGTGTGAAAAAGTCACAATTGCAACCTCGTTCCCAGGGCTTTTCCCTAGAAAGAAAAATGGCGGACGGGAAAAGCCATTTTTCTTTCTAGGGAAAAGCCCTGGGAACGAGGTTGTCACAATTGGACCTTCCTTCTGCATGAATTTTTTTTACCTTCTTCTTTGCATGAATTTTTTTTTGGCATTTTGCCTTGCATGAATTTTTTTTTGGTTTTTTCCCCACCCCCACCCCCCCCCCATCACTTTTTCTAATGGTCCGTCCCTTAACAATAGCCCATTTCCGAGTTGCTACATGCCTTAGTTTCATAGCGAGTCCAGGTGCAAGACCATTCAAATGGAAATGAGTTTAATTTGCAAAAGAATACTCTATCATTTCCATTTGAATGGTCTTGCACCTGGACTCGCTATGAAACTGAGGCATGTAGCAACTCGGAAATGGGCTATTGGCCTCGAAAACGACCAACCATCGAATAGTCCAGGTTGACTTTTAAACGGATCACGTGGTAAAACATGTAAAAATTAAAAAGAGTTTAGATTTAATAATAATAAACTTTATTTATTGCCTTTGGCATAAGAATTACGGTAATATTACAGTAAAATTTAAAACCACTACAAATGTATATTATATAAAGACTAGAAATTTCAATATGAAAGTGAGTGCTGGCGAGGGGAAGTGGTTTGGAATAGAGGAGGGGTAAGCAGAAAATTAGGTTAGTTCAAGATCCTCTGGATATTCCCGTAGTAAAAAGATGGTGGTATTTGGAAGGAGATATGATGTATTCCACTCAATTTCGTCGTACATGAACTAAAGCCAACTCGGCTGAGTGGAATAATTGTTAAATATACTACTTATTAACCGAAAGAGAGGTCATTACAGGGAAATCTCGGACCGAGGCCTTGATATATTGACTGAGCAATAGAGAGGTCAATATGTCAAGGCCGAGTTCTGAGATTTCTTTGTGGTGACCCGAACGGACGAGGTTAATAAGTTATTTATTATACGGCCTTTTTAGCAGTGGGAAAAAACGGAACGGTTTTTCAGTATCCGCTTGCGCGCGCAAGAGGTCATTCGAGGTCGTGTTCACTGAACCGAAACACACCTGACCTGATTATGCGATCGAAACCAGAAGAAACAGTTTCTTCTAAAATGAGACAATTTTTGTCTATATAAATAAAAAAATTGAAAAATTTTCATAACGCCAGATCATTACTAAAGAAAATCTTGCCCGCTCATCAGCCAATCAGATCGCGCGTACTATTGTAGCCATATAATAAAGAACAGTAAAGCTGCAGGGCTTTGTTTTCATGTTATTGGTTTTTAAGTGGTCGTAGAATATGATGTTACGTAAAATGAACATCTTCTGACCATAGTTCTTTGATTTCTTAGCCAACTCTTTCGTTCAGATATACAAATATATATGTTTGTCAGTAATATCCACATGCACTAAATTGGTGCTTATTTTTTCCTTGTTCCTCCCCAGTCTTAAATTTTTGCTTTTTCGCAAATCAAGGGGATTCTGGTGGGGGTTAACTCAGTGAAACCAATGAATCTGCGTTTGCTTTTGTTTTTGAGGGAATTTTAATCGAACTTTTCATATGAACGATTTTATTGAATAATGAATCCCGGTCTGTAATTTGCAGTGGGTTGCATGTCAAATGCATGGTTATTAAAACCTCTTTGAACTTGCAGTAACGTGGAACCAATCAGCCTTTTATTTGCAGCGGTTCGTCACAAGTAAACAGTTTTCTGTCACTGAGCGATAACTGTAGTTTTACCGCGCTTCACGACTCAAATCACCTGAAGACTTGTACGAAACGGTTAAAAACATTCACAACGCTAAGACGGCTGCAGAACACCACAACTGTGGCTGGGAGAAATGTCTATACAATACGATTGCTTGTGATTATGAGGGAAAGGCAAATTCAGCATATGTGTTGACAATTTAAATTCCATTCGATCGGAGTACAAATTTCTTTATTTTCCAATGATATAAACGTCTTTTGGTGTATTCAGACCATGCATTAGAATCAACTCAAGGAAAGATGTCACAGTAAGAAATACTGGTAAGTTAAATCGTTGTTCTCATACCTTGGTTGCAAAACGTGCATGCCTTGTACAATGCCGTGGCTCTTTTGTTGGTTTTATATCTTTAAAAGTAAACACAAAGGGAAAAGATTTAAGCCGTATTCAGCAGATATTTAATGATAGCGCTTATATTTTCGGGTTTATCTGCGTGATTTAGACAGGCGTTTTTGTCCGTTGAATACTTTTTAATTCACAACCAAATGAAATCGCCTTCAGTTTTCAACAATTCTTGTTGCAGTGTTTAATGCCCAGTCATTGCAGTAAGAGTGACTGAGTTTTGCTTAACAAAGCGTTCTGACATTCCGGAATGCATTTGATATGAAAATCTGTCTGAAACGCGATTTAAAACACTCCGAGGCCTTCGTAACTACAGCCAGTATAGCTTCGACCACTAGTTCAGCGATAAAAGGGGTGGCAAATGGTAAATGCGAGATTTTGCGAGACGGAGAGACTAGTATTTTTCTTTGCGAACCCGAGACATTTTGACTTTTTAGATCAGTTGTGAGACCGAGAATTCAAAGTGTTTTGAGTGCGAGACTCTTCAGTATAAAAATCGAGACTTCTAGACGCTAAAAAACAAGACTGCGAGACCTGTGAAATTTGACTAAAATTTTGCGAGACCCAGAGTTTTTGAAGGACCATTCGCCACCCCTTATAAAGGACACTATCAATTCAACTGTGTTTTGACATTATGGAATGCACTGGCTATGTAAATCTGTCCGGTTCCGGATTTGATAGACTTCTTTGGAACTCCAGTGAAACTACGGTCGCTGGGTCAGATAAGGAGGGAAACAATTTGAAGGAATTACGTGTTACGGTAATTAAGCTAGTACACTCTATTATGAGAAGATGGAGTCGACACTGAGTTTCTTGCGCATTTTTTTCACGGACTGTTTTCCTTAATTTCTTCACGCGAAATAACGTTGCGCGTTTATAGAAATGTTAGTTACAGTGATTGTCCGTCGTTATCTAAGTCACTGATTGGAAATCGTGGCTTAAAATGACTATGGCAATCGTAGTACAAGTATAAGATACATCAGAGGAAAAAGGTAACCGTAAATTCTGTGACGGTTTTGTTCTTTGATCGGTGTTTCCGTTTGAGCTTCATCATATTTATCAAGAGAGCATAAGGGACTTTTGTTCTCTTGAATTTATCCAATCCATGAGAGAGACAAAATTCTATTCAATTGCTCTCTCTGGTGTTTGTGGCCTCAACAAATGAGAACGGCATTCTTAGGATACACACGTATTGGGTAATAAAAGAGTATAAGTTCCCGACTATAGAAAAGTTTTAAAATGTTTAACTTACCAGACCGTGCTCTAAGTAATGCTAAGTAACCCTAACTATGCAGTGAAACCATTATTTGGAAAGTTGCCGAACAGAACAGTACTGTGGTACTGTTTGTTTTACTATACAGTGTTGACCTATGTTTTTCATCTGGGTATCAAATCATGCAGTGTGACCATTCTTTGGAAACGTTCTGAACAGTACTGTACTTTTATGCTGTTTGTTTAACTATACAGTGTGGTTCTAATTTGTTCATCTGTGGATCAACTGATCAAGCAGTGCAACCATTCCATGATGGTGCAGTACTGTACGATCTTGTTGTTCATTCCACTGTGCAGTGTGGTTCTAACGTTTTTGTTTGTGGCAGGCTGAAACTATGAAAAACATAAGGCCCTTTTCGCAAAGCGAGCGAACATTTCTGCATTTTCTCAGTGTTTTTGAGAGAATATTACGTATTAGTATAAATACTCAGGTGATTATACAAAATTGCGCGCTCTGATTGGTTCGCTATCTCGGATTATCAGCCGATAATCATCTCAAGGACCAAAATGGCTGCCAGTTGTTCGCGCGCTTTTGATGGAATAAAATGTTTTCGTGTTGTACAATGCTTTTTTTTCTTTTTTGAAATAATCACCTGTGTATTTATACTAAAACAATTTTTCGCCGAAGGCGAAGTGATTATCGGTGAATATTCACCGATAATCACTTCGCCTTCGGCGAATAATTGTTAAATATTCATATTACGATAGTACAATTCTCATTTATCAACTGTTTTGATAATCCCATTCTTGTGTCCCATTCTTGGGTTTCAATTACATTTCCCATCGACATAACACCAGTTTCATCAGAAGCTTTCTTGATAATATAATTCTGCTTCATATCTAGGTATGCGATGCGTCTAGCCTTGGTAATGAGTACAAAATATAATATAATATAATATAATTCTGCTTCATATCTAGGTATGCGATGCGTCTAGCCTTGGTAATGAGTACAAAATATAATATAATATAATATAATTCTGCTTCATATCTAGGTATGCGATGCGTCTAGCCTTGGTAATGAGTACAAAATATAATATAATATAATATAATTCTGCTTCATATCTAGGTATGCGATGCGTCTAGCCTTGGTAATGAGTACAAAATATAATATAATATAATATAATTCTGCTTCATATCTAGGTATGCGATGCGTCTAGCCTTGGTAATGAGTACAAAATATAATATAATATAATATAATATAATATAATATAATTCTGCTTCATATCTAGGTATGCGATGCGTCTAGCCTTGGTAATGAGTACAAAACCGTAAGTCAAAGAAGTGCGTTACAATGTTCTTCCAGGGATACTCTGTGGACCGCAGCAGCGATATAACGTCGGCAGTGTCTGTAAGTATATACAACAACTATTCGACGACATCGAGTCGTACATTAGCCAATAGCAACGAGTTGGTCATAGTTCATGTACGACGAGATTAAGTTAAAAGAGGAGAAGATAACCAGAAATAAAAAAATGTCAATTTACGGGTTCAACAGATGTTTCAAAATGCAACAGTTTGTGAGAGTTTAATTTCATTGTGCCAATTTTGCTCATGTAACTTGTTTATTTACTGTAGAACACGTTCATACCGGCCGTATTCACTTGGTTTGGTTGTATTTTTTGGTATATACTTTTCAAGCAAGACTTGAATTTTCCCCTCATCTAATTCAGCAAATCTTTCAGCCATCATGGATTTTCTCGTCCGTTTTCTGTACTCATGGTACATGAGCTAACAGCCTATACCACGGAACCAATCAGAGCCAGCGAGTGTTTGCTCATATCCGGGGCTTGTAAATAAAATAAAATGCATTATTCGTCTAAAAAGGTTTCCATTGTACTGCTGTAAAAAAAAAAAAAAAAAAATTCATGCAAGGGAAAATGCAAATTGAAAATGAAAATTCATGCAAAGAAGAAGGTAAAAAAAAATTCATGCAGAAGGAAGGTCCAATTGTGACTTTTTCACACGTAGTAAAAAAAATTCGTGCAGAGGGGTTCACCTGAACAAAAAATTCCTGCACAAGCAGTGAGCGAAAAAAAAATTCGTGCAAGCTGAAAATTCCCCACCCCCCCCCCCCATCACTTTTCTAATGGTCCATCCCTAAGTGGAGTGGACTAGTGCTGCGTCGATTCTTTGCTTTGTAGACTGTGTGTCAACCCAACCGTTCAAGACATACAAGGAACCTTATATAACCTCTATCAAAGCATTTCGACTACATTTTGTGCTACAACTCACCGAGCTGAGTTAGTCACAGCTACGTTTGAATAGCGCTTTCTCACTATTTGGAGACGGACAGACGCAAAATATCGATTTTTACCCTTTTAACTTCTTTACACTAGAACTCGAATAGAGCTACACTATTGGATGGAACTTGCGTGCGGCATGTTTTAACCCCATGGAAACAGAACGTTTTAAATTTTGTTTATATTTAGGCATAGCTAGAGGTGATTTTTTCTGCTTTTATGCTGTGGATATTAGAAATGTTTCTAGAAAGGTTTGCAGAATCTAATGCAAGTAGATGTTAATTTAAGAGGAACTAAAAATATCTTGCAAGCACTTTGGTATAAACCCTGTGGACAGAAATATAAATCGTTAGTTAAAATTTGGATCCGAACGACGGAACTAATTCATTGCCAATTTTAGCTTTTAAACCTCTAATACTGCCACCATTAATATTCTCTACAACATTTAGCAAATCATTAGCTATTTAGAGCAAACTGAACAGTATTGATGACTATCTAATTTCTCTTGCATATAACTGTGAGGACTGTATATAGACATGTTACGAGAATTGGCAGTTTGATAGTTCCCATAAATGAGTGTATAAGTTGCTAATTAACATACTTTTGAGTGATTCCGTTTACGAATGAAAGCTTGGAAGAGTAGGAAACGTTCCAAAAACGGGAGCTATTAAAATCGTTTTGTTTTGATTGTGATGCAAAAAAAGATAACGAAGCATAAGCGAACGAAAACAAGCATGGAATTGAACCAGGAAAAAACGTATGCTAATAAGCTATTCCTAAACCAATTGTAAAGGTGCGTGGTATGTTGTTTTTTAACGATTTAGGACTGAATTGAACTTTTAGCGACAACACATCAATATTTATTTAGCTTGCTATACTTGGCGGGTTTTTTTCGGCCGGCTTGGCATAAAGTGCCGTCTTTACTGGTCTCGTGCATTACTGTACAACAATTTCTTAAAAGATGTTTTTGTGCCGAATCTTTGTTTTCAATGTTGGCGCGCAGTGCTTGTGATTATGCAAATATATCCTCAAAGGACTTAATTTACCACGCTCTAACTGCGAAAAACAAAAGTCTTCCATCAGAATGTGTTACACGATTCCTTTTCACTTATTGTCCATGCGAAATGAGCACAGCAGCTTTGCATGTTTTATCCAAACATGACTCAATTTCGCCATGAACAGATATTAACTGTGCAGATAAGAGGACTGCAAATAAGAATTGCACTGCTTTCTTCGCTTCTGGGGCTGTAAGTGAATTAGCAGTATGGCTTTTACGAGGATAAAAAGGACAGTATAACGACTGCAAAAAAGCTTTAAAGACTTACGTCTCAAGGAATTCAATCATTCAGTTAGAGCAATGGCTGAAGAGGTATGTGAAACGTGCAATAAGCAAAATTTGAAAGGACAACCGACAAAGTTTGTTTGTTCTAGTATTGCGTCTGTGATTACTTTGAAAGGACGGGCTGTTAGATTTTCTGTATTTTACAATTTAAGCACTTAAATCGTCTCGATAACAAGCTTTAACCAAGGTGAGTGAATGTTAATCCGACATTTTGTGTTAATTAAGTTCACCAAATTTCCACAAGTATTTGATTTTTGACCCCCCTTGTCCCGCGTACTCGCTTAAGCCTGCGATATAACTTGGAATTATCGGAACTTAAGAGTTTGTTTATTTCTTGTAGGCAAGACAAAAGTTTTTTTTACGTCTATTCCATTGCGACCTCTGAACAAGAAGACTAAGTTTTAGCCGTGTGATTATCTGACTACAATATAGTACCAAAAACATTTCAAGTGTCATTGAAAAACAACACACTTTGTTTAAGTTGTCGAACTTTTTATTGCACCTACTCCGTGTTGAGCGTAAAACAGCAACCGAACAGCTCACTGTTATACCTGCGTGGGGAAGGTCTTGAGGATTTTCGTTGAACTCATAATTGTCTCAACGTCCTTGAATTTGTGTGCTGTTGGTTGCTCATTGACAGGACGCGTGCAAAACTGCAATTCGAAATTTTAAAAGATGAAAGAGCATTTAAAAGGTGAAAGAGCAAGAAACGAAGAGGGTTTAAATTCTTAAATACTCACAGTATATTTAACAGCATGGATCTCAGCAGACAAATTTATGAATATTCATGCTTTGAGAACCTCGCATAGAAAAAGAATGCATACTTGAAGTTGAATAGTCGAACCTCGCTATCTCGAACGCTCTGGCGAAACGAAAAATAGTTCGACATAGCGGGGGTTCGAGATAACTGATGGTAAATGACTGAAGAAACAATCCAAGGGAGGCGAGTTTGAGTTTGAGATAACGGGTAGTTCAGTCCAGATAACCGAGTTCGAGATAGCAAGGTTCGACTGTATTTGGTTGAATTGCCAACTTCTGCATAGGTCTTAAAGTTTTAATCTCAAAAGGTTAACTTGAACATGGATTCCTTTTATTTGGTATTTGAGGTCGAAGTTTCGCGAAAGTAGTAGTGTTAGACTAAAGTAGTAGAAAGTAGTAGAATGCTTATGCAAAGAACATGAAGGGTCATAGAAAAAAGATTTAAACGTAGCTGGTGAAAACAGCTGTAAAATAAGCTACTACAAAGCACTGGACTGTATTACGGTTTATACAATGTGATTCTAAATGGTTTTCATCAGTGGATCAAACCATGCAGTGCGACCATCTTTAGGAAGATTCTGCACCATACTGTGCCGTAAAAATTGTAGTGTTTTGTTAGTATCTTCTTTAGTTCCTCTGGCACATGGGGCCTCCATAGAGTTATTCTACCTTACTCTGTTAGATGCGACAGCCCGACTTCTCTGCTTCCCTTTCCTCCCTAGACTCTCTACTATACTCCTCCACGTGGTGTTAGTTCTTCCTCTTTTTCTTGTCTCCTAAAAAATGCACCGTTTGTTATTCTTTAAAGAGTGGGACCAATATTCCCCCAGTATGGAAGTTATGTTCTTTGATGATTGTTTGTTGGGTGATAAACCATCAATGCTGCACTTGTCAATTTTGCTCAACAGTACAGTAAAGTACAGTACAGTATAGCTCAGGGCTATGTAGATATATTGTAGAGTATAGTGTGGCTCTAAAATAACTGATTTGGGGTGTTTCCTACCTTGGTATGTTTTCCTACCGAGTACATTGATGGTAAAATGGCAAATATTAAATAGAACATTTGATTATTCCGCCATGTGAAGGAATACTGGAGTTCCAAGTAAATTTGGAATGGAGCTAATTTTAAGGCCCTTTGATAATAGAAGGGCCATCAATGGGACTTTCAGAAGTTCCAAGCAATAAGCGAATGCGTGGAAGAGAATTAATCGGAAACCTGTGTAGAATGAACAGTTATATTCTTTAAAGTTTTCAAATTTGTGTCTGTCGTAGTCTGTATACGTAAACATGCGTTGCCTTACAACGGACGCGTGACGTAGACTGCATGCATTTTGGTGTTGCAATGAACATCGGCTTGACCAATGAGAATGTGCATAATATTTCATGCATTTTATACTACCTTGTATTGTGAAGCCCCTTTCAATTCGACCACTTTTATACTTGTTGCATTAAATAGCATGTATTAAGAGGTTTCAGACGGACTGGACTTTCCGTTTGTTTTGGACATAAAAATGTTGTCTTATAATCCCTCTTAGCCCCAATTTCAATCAGTTTGTATATTCTCTTGAATGATCCTCATACATTTTACACTGTACCAGTGGGAAGAATGTTAAAATATCAACACCGTTCAGCGCTGATGAGCATTCTCTGATACCATTTTCTCATTACCATGCAGTTTTCAGTTTTCATTACTATGTATTGGTATAACTAGGAGAACTTTTAGCCTGACCACAGTTCGGACTTAAAAGTGTTGACGACGAGGTCTTATAGCAGGAATGAATTATATTTTGATTTGTTTTAATTGCGAACCTGAGGAATTTAGCTAAGGCTAAGCAGTCTGGTTTGATGTAGAGCTTTCCGAATCATTTATGGAAAGGTTTTTTAGGTTGGAGGTTTTTCCTCACAACACGTGGCCCTCTAAGTGACCATTATCAATTTTGATTTGATTTTCAGAAAGTGGCGTTTCAAAAGTTTCCGAGACCAATAATAAATGTCTGTGCAGATGTTTCCTAATTCTAGCTGTCAAAAACCTTATTTAGTTTTAAAACATGAAGTTCCAATTTAATCTCGGCAATTTTGTCAATGTGTACTCACACGATTTGTTCTATCTTTGTTTTGTTGAGAGTTTGGTATGTGTGATTTGACTATGCTTATCATGTCAGTTTGCTAACACCTGGCCTTGTTTGTTGCATTAGTGTTAAAAATGTGTTTGTCGTTCTCACCGTGTTGTTGTGTCAACAACTGTTTTTGTTCCGCAACTTTGGTCATTAGTTTTGGTGCCAACTCACTTTTGTCCGTTGAACTGTTTTCCAGGAGACAGTTCCTTTGACCGAGGAGCCAGAGACCGAGGATAATATCGGCCCAGTCCCTACTCCAAGTCAGGAACCTATGGAAACTGTGACAGTTGTTCTTGCAAAGAAGAAAGGTATAGTTAAAAAAAGAGATATGATGTGAAATGATTTTCGTGTGCAGTTCAGAGAGTAAAGCGTCTACTTTCGCAAAGCGACAAAGCCTTTTGTGTTAACCTCAGCGCCTTTTTAATTCAATGGTAACTCGCCCCACGTTCTTTGTACTCCAGTTATGCTAAAACCACAGCTAAAGAATCGGTGAACTCTCTAGGAATTGCTAATAGTTCTGTACTGTCGATTCTCGTTCTTGTCTTAACCCCATGTTAACGTTTGTGGCTTTTTTAGTGTTTAAACCAACACAACCAATTCACACGGCGTTACCATTGCCAAAAACTCAGATATAAGCAAAATCTAATTTGAATATTTCGAGTCTTTCACCCACGTAATTCATAATCTTTCTGTTTTTATCAGTTTTGTATTCTTTAATGTGTTTTTCTACAACACAAGCTTAGATCCCGTCTGAGAGTTGAAGAATCCAAACTGGCATGTTCATCTTCAGCTAAACTTTGGCCCATTACCTAATTACCCATATTGGAAAGCTTCTAGTAATTTTTCAACTCCGATTAATTTCATACGTTAGGCTGTCAGTTCTAAACAATATGGTCAAAAAATAAGTACTTTTCTACTGATTGGTGTATCATTCTAACATCAATAAAATGGCTGATAATTTTCGCGCCTTTTCTGTAAAAGTAAATGCTTTAGTTTTTCAGATCACTAGGTTTAAAATCGATTTTTATGGGACTAATGAAACGAATGAAACTTTTGGGTCTATCCGATACAGGGTGCTAAAAGGAAACGAAACGTGTGGGAGAATTAAAATCAGTTTTAACGACCTTATATAGATTATATATATGTTTTTGAAGTGCAGCACTTTAGCTTAACTTTTGACATCGAATAAGATATTTCAGACTGCGTGCGCGTGTGTAAGCGTCATTTTGGCGGGAAAAATGTAACGGCGTTTATCCCTTACGCAAAGATTTCAAAGGGTAGAATTCCAGCTCATTGCCATCGTGAAGGCGACCTGCTTTTCAGTCATGCAGCCAAAGTGTGTCAAGTTTACTTGTATATCGCAGCCCTCACCCCCCCTCCCCCCAAAAAATAAAAAAATAAATAAATAAATAAATAAAATAAAATAAAATTGTGGGATAGCTAACTTCCTAGGATTTGTAGAACAAAACAACAACAAACAAACAAACATATCTGTACAGGTAGTAGTACGCTTTCAGGTGCGGATCTAGAATAAATGGTGACCTATTTCCTAAACGAGCGCCGAAAGCGCAAGTTTCTAGGAGGGTCCGGGGTATGCTCATCCGGGAAATATTTTGGATTTAACTCCCTTAAGTCACGTTACCTGGGTCTCTGAGTCATTCAGACAGGATATTGGCCAGTTCCATTCGCCTCAGATTTGGAACTTGAAAAGTTTTTCTTTTTATTAAAAATATATTATTCATTATGCAAAATCTGACCAATTCCCGTAAAACGGTGGAAACCGGTGTGGACCCGCGCCCGGCTTTCTACAAAATAATTTATTGGTCCCCTATTTTAGTGTTGCAATGCTGATTCTCGGTCCTCAAATTTTTTTGCTTGTACTGAGTTTTAACTGGTGTATTTTCTCTCTTTGCTTCTTTAGGTGGATATGGTTTCAATATAAAAGGAGGCAGAGACAAGCCCCTCAGGGAAGGGGACCCTAGTGTGTATATCACAAGGCTCAGACCTGGGGCTACTGCTGAAAAAGATGGACGGTTGGGTGCTGGTGACAAAATTATCGAGGTTTGCAAAGAACTGCATTTCTTAGTTTGCAATTTTTTTTACCTCCGTTGTTCAAGGCCAAGACGACAGGCTGCTTGAAAACAAACTGATCATCTTAAATTGATCAACTCAAAACGCGTCAAAATCTTCAAAACTGTTTTACTTCTGTTTCCTTCTTTTGAGACACCCCTAAGCAGGTTTTTGCCATGGCACAGAATGCTGAATTATTTGTTAATCTTAAGTGCGCATACTGATTTGCAGATAATGCTCACCCCACCCCATCCCCCTCTGATTTCGTTCCACCTCCAAGCAACAGGCTACGGGGATAAAAGGTTGTAAACTTGGGGCTACTTCGGTTTCACAACTGGCGACTGGCATTAGAATTTTTAGATTCACTTAATTTGCTGTGTCTCAATTCACTGTAGTATGACCTAATAAAGGGGCTTCATCCATGAGATGGAAAGTAACCGAGTTTGGATCGCGATCCAACTTCCCTTAAGCGGGATCTATAATTGACCGCAAAAAAGGCCATAATTTGGCTGGGTTTGTCACAGCGGCAAAGACCACCCAGAAAGTGACCCAGAAATAAGTTTCCCCTCCACTGCCCTTCTCCCTAGGTAATCTTGAATACGAATTCCAGGCCTCATAAATGTATGACGAATTACATGAATATGTGATCGACGGGTAAATATCATTAAGTAATCAACTGATTAACCATTAATTTTTAGCGATAATTAATCAATTGGTAATCGATGATGAGTTATAGATGACCACAAATTTTGTGGCCTATCGATTACTCATCGATTGCTCTTTGATTAACGGATATATTCAATGACTAATCAACTGATTAACCATCGCTTACCTATTGATTACTCATTGATTTCATTGAGGTCATTCATGTCATTGATGTTATCGATCTACTACGTCTGGGAATTGAACACGCGCATTTTGCAGAAGTTTACTGACAAACTAATAACGCACGAACTCGTGCAATTCCACTTCGAATTTAGCCACAAGTAGCATTACAAAAGGAGTCAGATTCTGGTTTAACCTCAAATCCTGGTGCGTTCGTCCACCATGTCGTCAGTGACAAGTTTTAATTCCTTTTATTTTAAATTTTGTTGCATAGTCTGATAATCCCTAGGGGTTATTCAAACTACAATAGATTTAAGTATTGTGGGGATAGTTTCTAAAGAAACTGGTGCTGCGTCGGTGGGAAATTCAAACACAAGAAATTGGCTAAATCAAACGAGTTGATTAAGTAAGTTATACCACCGTAAGGTAAAAGGGAGGTGCTGACGTTTCGAGCGTTAGCCCTTTCGCTCCGACGAAGGGCTAACACTCGAAACGTCAGCACCTCCCTTTTGCCTTACGGTGGTATAACTTACTTAATCAACTCGTTTGATTTAGCCAATTACGATAGATTTAAACCGAGCTGAATAAAACGGTTGTCTAAATTGAATTTGAGCTGCTTTAACTTATCCTGTAAATCTCAATTATACTATGCCAAAAAATGAGAAGTCAATACTTGGACACTAAAGTGAATTTGCTTCTTTAAATTAATCGCCTATAGGTTAGTTTCGATCCATACCAATTTCACTTAAAACGCGGATGTTCCTGGACTTCGCTTAAATTATCAGGTTTAGGTTTACTACCAGTTTTCTTTTTGCTTTTTCACTGAAGATCAACGGTACAACTGTCCTTGACGTCACTCACGCCGAAGCATTGGACTTGGTGCGTAAGACAAAAGGAGGAAAGCTCCAGCTGGTTGTACAGAAGGGAGCCGTGAAGGTACGAAAACAAACGTCTTTGTTGGTTACTTACTACAAAGATTACATCGGTTTTCAATCGGCTGTCATAAAACCAAACCGAGGTTACATTGCCCTTTTCCCGACTAGCCTCGTAGGTCAGTCGAGAGAGCGACGGTAGCTCTGTTCCGGAAGTCGTGAGTTATCTCCCTAATGAGATCAAAGAAACTTTTCATGTCTCGTGTGATTCTTCTCATTTCTAATACCAGTGCTTAAATTTGAATTTGAATTTGAATTTTAGAATTTTAGGAAGTGAATTGTAGCACTAAAATTTAGACTCAGCGTTGGTTCTCTGTTGCACCCTTCTCCATACTACTCTTCGACTCTGGCCAATCACAACAAATGCACAGAGTCCAAGGAACCAATGAAAACTTTAGAAAAAAACATGCGAGCGTGAAGCGCGGGAAAACTCTTTCAAGGAGTCACGGTCACCTTCTCATTGACTAAGGAGGTGGCGGGAAATAAGACTCTTAAGCCAATCATTTATTGTTGCAATTCCAAGCCGACGCGATCAAGAAATTACTTTCGACAGTGAATTAAAAACCCCTCTAAGCAGTGGTACTGAGTAGATGGTCAAACACGAGTCAGACCCTTCACTCTCACTTATTCCCTCTTGTTATAACTGTTTTCTATCAGCTTGGTGCAACGATATTGTGGCTTATAGTTTGACTTGTAAAATTGACCTCGTTTACCTACGTTTGTTCCAGATTGCTGAAGACGCTGGAGGAGGCGATCAAGGAGTGATGCGAATTGAACTCCAAAAAGAAAAGAAAGGTTCGCTATACTTGTTACAACAAATTAGAGATTAATTGTTCGACATAACCGGAAACAATTCCAAGCTAGCGTCGGCTGAAAAAAAATTACCTCCCATCTTACTCACTCATTATCGTCCATATTTGTCTTCATGACCTCAAATGGTTGTAAGCGTTGTCAGTAACCTCGATCAGCCTCAGTATGTCAGGCTGCAATGTGTCCTGTGTGCAAGGGGCGGTGATTTAGTGGACAATACACACGGAAGTTATTTTGAGAGTCTTCATGTATTTCGGAGCCACGCCTTGTATGTGTGTGTGTGGCGGGGGGGGGGGGGAGTGGGAGGGAATAGGGGAAATGATGGCAAAAGAAAAATGTCCGCGCACATTTCCTACTGCATCACGGGTTAAAGCCTTTCTATCTCACAGCATTTGTTCAGTTTTGTTCTACTTCCGTCTCAATGTGTCAACGTCTTCCTCAAAACCGGGATTTAATAGTGCGACACGCAATTGGGGTGTGCCATACCTTTCGTGAGTTTGCATGTTTTTTTTTATATTCTCCCTATAAGATGAAAATGAAGCGAGAGTGGGATATCGATGGGCTATAGCGTTTAATCATTCCTTTTATTGTATATATTGTAGTTAGTGGTAGTTAGACTTAAAAGTGGTTGGTGTAGTTTTGTAGCTACTCAGACGAAGAGCCTTTTGCTCGATTTTCTGAATAAAGTCATTATTATTATTATTATTATTACTGTCATTATCATCATCATCGTCATTGTCATTGTCATTGCCATTGTTAGTGTTATTGTTCTGGCCTGGTTACTACCAGCCCTATCCAGTGGAACGGGGGAATACCACTATAGAAACTGGATATAGAAAAACTGTCGATAGTCACACGCTGTGATTTGGTCGAGTATAGCTTTACGACTTTCTTTCTGTCAGGGAGAGGCCTTGGTTTTAACATCCGGGGAGGCAATGATAGCCCGTACGTCCCTGGAGACCCGAGTATCTACGTCACTCGCATCAACGGAGAGGGTGCAGCGGCACATGATGGGAGATTGAGTGTTGGCGACAAAATCATTGAGGTATCGAAGAAACTGTGGCAAGCAAATAGTTTTATATGCCGTGTTACTCACGCAGTGGGAATTCTGTTTAGGTGCAATCATAGTTAATGGAGAGAGACATTAACTATGATGTAATGATGCTCATACTAGCCATCACGAAGTGTCCTCAACACCAAAATTTCTTTTGAACACGCAGGAGTTCTAACATGAAGTAAAACCCAATTTTTTGTGCAAAGTACTAAACAATACTTGCGGTTAACCCTCGATTTAAGTGAAGTTACGCTTTGTCTTATTTACAACCTCGATCTCGAGAAAGAAAGAAACAACTATAACATTTCCATGGAGTCTGTCTTTCTTCTTTCCATCCTCCGCGTGAGATTATGCTAAGGACGGACCATTAGAAAAGTGTTGGGGGGGGGGTGGGGGGTTGGGGAAAAAAAAAACAAAAAAATTCATGCAAGGGAAAATGCTAAGAAAAAAAATTCATGCAAAGAAGAAGGTAAAAAAAATTCATGCAGAAGGAAGGTCCAATTGTGACTTTTTCACACGTAGTAAAAAAAATTCGTGCAGAGGGGTTCACCTGAAAAAAACATTCTTGCACAAGCAGTGAGCGAAAAAAAAATTCGTGCAAGCTGAAAATTCCCCACTCCCCCCCCCCCCATCACTTTTCTAATGGTCCGTCCCTAATAAGTTGAAAATCAGAAAAAGGGGCAGCTCGCAATCTAAAACTCTTTCAATAGAGAACAAAGTGTAATCTTTCTTTATGGATATTGCATTACGAGACAAAAAGTAATCCCTGTTTTCTTTGGCTCTGTCGCTCCCACCTTGGTGTATGAAAGGGTACGAGCGAGATAAAACTGGGGGTTGCGCGGAGATGATCTAGCGTCCCACCCAGAGTGAAAGAACAATACTGCCATGCACCTGAACGAAACAGGGATACGCTCTGGTCATGTCTGTTGTGGTTCAATTTTATTTTGTGTTAAAGTTTATTTAAATTTATTTTTTTTGCATGATAAGGTATGATAATGAGTTAAACTGAGGAAATAAAATTCGAACCAAGGATAAAATTGAACCACAGCATATGGCTTAGCTTTATGGCTTATGTGCACCTCTGAAACAAAAATGTAGATACTTCATGTAACCCTTAGTATAATGTTTTCAGAATATATTATAATGTATTAGAATTCTATGATATATATCATGATGTGTTTAGTATAATAGGGGATACATGAAATACATACCACCAAAAATCATGAAATGCCGCTGCAAATATCACTCTCGAGGTTATCAATATTAATATTATTATTATTTTTAATACCATACAGATTAATAATGTTAATGTAGAGAATAGCACGGTGGACCGTGCGATTGACCTTATTCAGGCCAAGAAAAAAGTTCTTCTGCTCGTGGAGAAAAAAGCACTACAACATGTTGTGGTGAGGAATTTTGTTACATTTTTTAGCTGTGCTACAAGTTATAGGTTGACTTTCGTCAAAGTAGATAACAGTAACAACGACAATAATAATAATAATAATAATAATAATAATAATTATTATTATTATTATCATCATCGTTATCAACTCATCATCATCATCAATATCATGATCATCAACATCAACAAGGGGCTTCCTTTATAATAGTGATATTCTGCTCGACCATGTGAACTGGGAATACAGAAATAACTAAAGTACCAATTAAACACTAACACATACACAAAACTCGAGCTAGAGTAACAATAGGATTTAAATAAATACATAGCTTCTGAACGAATTTCTTTGAAAGAAGTGTCTTTAAGGGTCCTTTAGAAAAGTCAAGAACTACTGTTTAAGCCCAAGGCAAGTTTGGCATGCTGCGAGACTCCCGTTGGCCCTTCTAAACCTAACAGTCATGCGCATTTAATTTCTCTTAATGATACTGACACATAGTAATGAAGACAGGTTGCAGGAATATAAGAGAGTTATCATCAGTAATGAACTGTGTTCATATTCTAATACATGCTCCTTACTTGTCCCGTGCGGAGTGTATGTGTAGCACAAATGAGAATTGTGGCATCTTGTTGTTGTTGCTTAATGGGTTAAACCCCTTTCTACTAGAGTCGAGCTAATGCCCGGCAATTCTAGATGTAATTTATTTCCTTAATTTGTTTGCTAAAGGACGAACAGGCATAGCGTGACACAACTAGACCGTCCTGTTCGCGCCACGCACACCTCAGCATTTTTCGACACTTCATCCCTAACAGCAGACTAATTTCAAGTTTTTTTTTTCCAACAGAAAACTGTACGTGAAGGAGCAGTGGACAGTGTTAGAGGAGTGGAAGCTGTAATTGAGCTGTACAAGGATCCTGAATTCGGTATGGAAAGCAGACATTTGTGTTCTGTTTTCATCTACTTTTCACCTTTGCACATCAACTATTTGATTGGCTGGAGTTGCCATTACTAGCTTCTGTGTACTCACATAGAGACATTTTTTTTGGATCCGCAGCTGCTTACGGTAGATAATGTTTGCTTCTTTAGGCGTTATATTGGTGTATGCTATTCGCCCCTGCAGGTCTTGGATTCAACATCCGTGGAGGCAGTGATGCTAATTACCTACGGGGTCATCCAGGAATCTTTGTGACGTCCATCAAACCCGGAGGCTCGGCAGACCGAGATGGCCGAATGAAAGTTGGTGACAGGCTTCTAGAAGTGGGTCATCATCTTATCCTTGATTAAGATCTCTATTTCCCTCTATGTCCCTCAGTGGAGGCACAGTAGTGTAGTGGTTAGCGTGTCGGACTCCCGAGCAGAAGGTTTGGAGTTCGAGCCCTGATGCTGGCACTGTGTTGTTTCCTTAGAAAAGAAACTTTACTCCACACTGTCTCTCTCCACCCAGGTGTATAAATGGGTACCAACGATACAATGCTGGGGGTGACCCTGCGATGGACTAGCATCCCATCCAGGGGGGAGTAATGATACTCCCAGGTGCTTCATGCTGCAGAAACCGGGATACGCTCCGGTCGTGTGGGCCTGAAGGCCCGAGTGCGCCTTTACCATATCCCTCAGTATATATGAATTGTTATTGTTCAAGCTCGTTGAAGCTCCTTATTGGCCAAACTTAAGGGCCAATATTCTCCCAGTACGGTTCAGAGCAAGCTTGATCAATAAGAGATTTATTACACGACTGGAATCTGCAGTTACCCTAAAGATTTAGCGAAACAGGGTCTTTCCGTGTTTGCAATCCATTCAAGAGCTTTGTAATAATTTTTGCCAAGAAACAGTTCATATACTGTCATCTTGATTTGAAAGACTAAAATCTGCTCCTGAATTGCGCGGAATCATCGGGCCAATACCCGGCCCGATATGGGGGAAATATTGGCCCCGGCGGGACCAGGAATGATGGAATCAGATTGCCTGATTTTGTTCAATGGTCCTACGACCGCTTTATTCGTTTAATAGAACTTGTTATTAGCCAAAAAAGACCAAACTTTTCTTGCGGTAGTCAGGGGTAAATCCAGATTAAGCAAGACAGCGCTATCTGCAGGAAGAAAAGTCTAGACGCGTACCAGCTGCTGTTTGACATACAGAGATATGAATTAGAGAACATTTGCAATAAAAGTGATGACAATGCTTGTACCACGATATGTTGGGAGAATTGGCTGTTAAGAAAAAAGTGTAAAATATGTCACCTGCCAGGATTATCAATGGCCTAAAAACGTTTAGTTTTTATTTAATTCAATTTCTTCAGATCAATGGTGTGGACGTCCGCTCGGTGCCTCAAGATGCCGCTGTCCAACTTGTAAAACGTGGCGTGGACAAAGTGACGTTGTTAGTGGAAAAAGACGCCGAGCAGCAGTTTAAAAACACTGAATTCTATAGTCTGGTAAGTGCGATATGCAACCGAGTCAGTGGACATTTAGTAATAATGTAAGTAAGTTTTTTTTTTTTCAAAACTTTGTGAACATAAGACAGGAAACGTGCATCGTGACCTTATAATACGAATAGTAATAACTATCATAATAATACATATTAGTATAAATACTTGGGGGATTATACAAAATCGCGCGCTCTGATTGGTTCGCTATCTCGGATTATTATCAGCCGATAATCACCTCGACGAACAAAATGGATTTTGATGAAATAAATTTTTTTCGTGTTGTAATAAATAATCACTTGTGTATTTACATTAAAACAATTATTCGCCGAAGGCGAAGTGATTATCGGTGAATATTCACCTCGACTTCGTCTCACTAATTATAATAAGTAAATAATAATAACAACTTTTTTAAAGTGCTGTATTGTTTCTTCAGTATGTGATTTCAAATTTAAAAAGTGATAAGAAAGGGTTTATGATGTTAATAATAAAAAATATCGACAATTACATAATGTCTATTGATATATCTTTTAAAAGCTGGAGACAACATTTGACCAGAAAATTAGGAAAACGTTTTATCCACAACTTATATCAAAGCGGGAAGAGTCACTTGAAATCATTACACGATAGTCAGTTATTTTGGAAACGGTCTCTCTTTGAGATATTATCCTCTGTTTGGAATTACGAAAATCACACTGTACCAGCACAGTTTAGTACTTTTCAGTGGCTCTTTAAAGGTTGGTCACACTGCATGGCTCCATCCGTAGATAGGAGAGAGTTTGAAAGTTGCGCAGCATACATAGTTTCTGTGTATTTTCATTATCTTTTTCCCAGTTTATATTCTCGATTTTGCTTGTAATCATATTTAATTTGTTTCAGAGCGATTTTGACGAGATTGACATGAGCGGTGAGGCGGGATGCTATTTCAGAGATCAGAAGAGGAGAATCGGTAAGTTTTCTACGATTAAAATGCAACCTAGCTGCCTCAAATAGCATTAGCAGCATGAACAACTGGATACTTCGCCATTCTCATGTTACTGGAACTGACCGTTTAAAACGTTTGTCAAACTCCATCATGTGTTGTGTCCTTAGACAATTAGCGTCGTTACACATTGCCTCTGTCCGTGCACACGTAAACACATTATGAAGCACTATGTACGGGCGACATAACCCAAACAAACACTGTTAAGAGATGGAAACGGTGGGACAAAAATTTAACTCTGAGTTGGAGTTAAAGTGCCACAAAACACTCCTGAAATCGCACTGAGAGTTTAAAGTAAGAAGGACCACTTTCTGTGTGGCTGTCAATTACCCAGTATCATAGCCTAGCGACACCACTGACACAAGCACGAAGAACTTTAACATTGATTTGAACACACTTTAATGCTCTCAACGTCGGGAAATACTCTCATTTCTATTCTCTAGTCACACAATCTTCACACTGAGCAGCCGACGAAAACTTGGCCGCCTTCACAGTTACAATCAATTCTTAGAGGTTACAGCGCTTCCTCATGTGATAATCATGAAATATACCATAGGTTAAAACTCTGAACGAGGTGTACTTACAAAATCGTTGTTGACTATCCTCCGTTAAACTACACCCGTGCACTGATCTCATAATATCATTAATATTATGTTTGACAAATTAGTCCTTAATTTTGGCGCGAAATTTCAGCGTTAATTTATACATGTGAAATTACAATGTTATTATGACAACTTCTCCTACGGTGCCAAAATGACGTCTAGGCTTGAAATTGTTAAGGAGTAATTTGTCACCCATGATAGTAATAGGTAGTCAATTGGTACACTCGTGAAATTAGGAAATCTAACAATTTCCCTTGCCTGAAGGCTCGGGAAATTATAGGAATTTAACAAAACGCGCGTAAAATTATTCCCTAATTTCACTCGTCAACATTTGATTACACATACTAAAGGTGGCGAATGGTCCTTTGGAAACTCTGGGTCTCGCAAAATTTTAGTCAAATTTCACGGGTCTCGCAGTCTCGTTTTTTAGCGGTTTTTTGTGCGTCTCGCAGTCTCGATTTTAACAGTACGAAAGAATCTCGCACTCAAAACACTTTGAAGTCTCGGTTTCGCAATCTAAAAAGTCTCGGGCTCGGAAAGAAAAACGCTAGCCTCGTCGTCTCGCAAAGTCTCACATTTACCATTCGCCACCCCTATACTAGTATCATGGGTGAAAAATTACTCCTTAATTTTGACGCGAAATTTCAGCCTTAATTTATAATTTCACATGTGAAATTACAATGTTATGCCAACTTGTCCTACGCTGCCAAAATGGATTACACATACTAATACAACTAATCGATTCTTGATCGATGCGCGATCGAGAAAAATACGGTGAACGTCCGTAACACTGTGGACTCTATAGGAAGCGAATCCATAAATATGACTAAGGGTTATCTCGATTCATTCTAAACTCGACCTATATCTGCTTTATTGTGGGGTATTTTCTAAAGAAACTGGCGCTGCGTCGGTGGGGAATTGAAACACAAGAAATTGGGATAATCAGACAAGTTGATTATTATTAATGCGATTTGTGACTGCAAATGAGAAAAAGAAACCAAGATTTCAACTCAGGCATTTCCTCTTAGGAAACCCGAGAAAAACTCAGAAAGTCCTCCAGATTTTTTGGAACAGCTACCTCATGTTCTTTGTTTGCTCTGCCACGTGTTATGTTCCCTTCTCTTTTCCTGCATTCTTGAATGGAGCGTACATCACCTGAAAAAAGAGTTATGTTTGTGTTTATTTATCAATTTCTTATCTTTTGCAGACTTCGTGATGGTTTACGAGGAGTTTGATGACGATCCGCCCACTAAAGAGGTGTTGCGATTCAGAAGGAAATACATGAATAATTTACAGAAATCACAGTTGGAATTTGAAGAGGTTAGTACCATTCTATAGCTCTCAGTTGCATCGTTATCGAATTCCTTTTTTTAGGCCTTAGGGACCGTTCATTAATTATGGGTCACGGGGAGCTGGAGTAAAGTTAGGGGGGGCATCGAAAAAATTTTCATCAAGGAGGGGGGGGGGGGCTCCCAAAATTGTTTTGCCTGACAAGCGGGGACCTTGAAAAAACATAAACTTAAAGTTAATAAGGTTGTTGGAAAGTTGTAGGTAGGGAAGGAGGGGGGGGGGGGGGCTCGGAAACGTATGTAAAGAAAATTAGGGGGCCTGGAAAAAAATTAAAGTCCATGGCGGGGGTGGGGTAGGGAAATTATTTTGAATGTTATTTAATTTTCCTCCCGCTCACCCCTATGTTTAATTAATGAACGATTCCTCATTTCCGAAACTGGTTAGGTTGCGTACTATACATACCGGCAACGATCTTTCATCTAATGCCATCCGAAGTCCAGTCATATATTAAATCAACCTCGTTCCCAGGGCTTTTCCCTAGAAATAAAAATGGCGGACGGGAAAAGGCCCTGGCATCGGCTGGTCACGTGTTCATCTTACACCCTGAAATCCTGGGTGTAATAAATTAGCGCTTTGCATATTCAAAAAGGCTAAAGCAAGATGGCGGAGAAGCGTAAAACTACGCCTCGTGAAATATCTGTGCTGAAACGACTTGGATCGGCCTTAAATCGTTGTAGCTTTCCTTCGTTTTGTTTGAAGCCACTTCAAGTGAAGTGTTTTCAATATTTGCTGAAAGGGTAAGATGTTGTTGCCGTTCTACCCACTGGTTTCGGCAAGTCTCTCCTATTTCAGCTGCTACCGGATTTTTTGCCTGTCAAGGCGGACAAGAATATTGTGATAGTTTTTTGTCCTTTAAACTCCATCATAGAGGACCAACTGAAAGTGCTGCAGGATAGAGGAATAACTACCGATGTTCTTCAGCTATTCTGAGACGAGCCGGAAGCGACCGACAGCTTATTTCATTCAGACGAAAGCAAGGCTGATGGACCGTTAAAAAATCCCAGTGCGAACCTACTGAAAGGAGATATCCAGATTATGTTTACAGATTTTTAAAAAAAAGTTGTGACAGGCCTACACGACTCCCGCTGTTCGCAAGTGTAGTTTGTTTGTCTTTAGAGTTTGGATCTCACGAGTATGTCCTTGAGCGATTTTTCTCTTTTGTACGAGATGATGGGAGGCTCTTTGTATATCTCACGTAGTAAAGGCTGATCCTGTACTAAGTGCCATTTGTTCGATAAGATTTTCTTTAAATTAGGCACCGCTGGTTGGTATTGTGTGACAAAAGGAAGAATTCTGTTGTACGTTCTTTTATTTTTTTGAAGAGCCGACTTTCTCTCTTCGAATTTCACTTCTGAGAGGACTTTATTTAAAAGAGTATCTGGATAACCTCTTGCGTATAGACGTGATGTGAATGCTCCAATATTCTCTTCAAAAGTATTTTTTGAAGACTTAGTTCGAAGCAGCCTAAATGCTTCGCCTTTGATGAAACCTTTACTGACCCCTGGTGACAGGAAGCGAAATGCGTGTACTGAAATGTTTCTGTCGGCTTGCAGTGAGTTCGCACGTTAAGGATAGATCTTCGTTTAAACAACATTTGACAGGCTGTAGCTATCTCATCTGTGATAGCTGCAAAGCAATCTCGGACAACGTTTCTTTATAATATCTGCCCCAATAACTGCTGGTTGTGAGTTCACTTTACCAAAAAAACGAATCAAGCGACGGCTCTCGAATTCATCGCCGTTAATACGGCAAAATTCATATTCGACATTCCGAATGTCGAATATGAATGTTTTTTGGAGTTAACTGCTCCATAAAATATGCGAAACACTAGACTTGCTGTGACGTTGGAGATCACTCGCAACCTTCTCAAAAATATTTTATGACAAGTAGAATTTGAGAAAATTCCAGCAACCAATGAAAATGCAGAATTAACCGCAGGAATTCATACATTAGTTTTTCAATGAATATTTAAGATGAACACGTGACCAGCCGATGCCAGGGCCTTTTCCCGTCCGCCATTTTTTTTTCTAGGGAAAAGCCCTGGGAACGAGGTTGATATTAAATTTAGCCTGTCTTTCTGTTGTAGGAAACGTCTGCCGCTAAGAATGGAAAACTGCATTTTATCAAGATTCACGTCCCGTGGGATGTGATGCTGTTTTACGCCGAGGAACTCAATTTCAAGGGCCCACTGAAGGTAAGAGTGATTATTCGATTTTCTATTCTGTTGTTATAAAGTCTTTGGCTGAGCGACTCTTGTTATTGGCTGGAAGGGACCGTTCATTTTTTATGAAGGAGGGGGTGGGGGCTGGTGTGATTTGGGAAGCACTATTTAAAAATTGCATGACCCCCCCCCCCCTCCCTCAGCTTGCCAATTTTTTTCACATGACCCCTCCCCTCAATCGAAAGAAAGAGAAGTCAATTTTGGATTGAAACATTCGCATAAAAGTATTGCTAAAATATTTCACGTGACCCCTCCCCTGTTTCCCTACTTTTTTTTCGCATGAGGCCCCTTAATCCCACTAGCCCCCCCCCCTCCCTTGTAAAAATTGAACGGTCCCTAAGGCAAGGTAAAAACATAGGAACTTTTCGAACTGAACAGTCTGAGGCTAAAAAAGGAAACAAACAAGCGAACTGTGGACATAACCGTATAGAAAGGTACTATGGGTTTAGATTCCATTGTAGTGATACAGATGCAAAAATGTCAACGCGCTGATTGGCTGAAAGCACGTCAATTAATCCCAATCATTGTAAAAGGGTGAAATTGAGTGCAGAAATTTGAAATTAATGTTGTATAAATAAGCACTCGTTATTTTTTCAAAGACAACAAATTGCAGTCGCTCTACAGGCTTGTGCAATTTTTTCAGTCTGAAAAATTGACTTGTGCTCATTTGTTCTAAATCGCACTCGAAACCATTTGATCACCTATACAAAGTGGTACTGCGGTTATGATGAGAACATAATATACGCTTAATGTATGGTCTAGAGGGAAACAGTTTGTTATATTTTCCCGTGAGTCTCGGGGAAACATCAGGAGCGCTTGCCTGATTTGCACGGAAAATGGGTTGGAATGGAACTCTCGTAATAGTACAGGATTTTCCCGGCGTTTCGTCAGGTCCGAGTCTCTCGCGGGTGGAAGAAAACAATAACAAATTTAAACAACAGAGTCGAAAAGTGGGAAAAAATGGGCGATGTGAACCGGTTCGAGTGGGATTTTACAAATGGTACAGGAATTTCCGGTCATTTCGGTTGGAACGGAAAAAGAGAGTGCCATCTTTTCCGGAAACGTTCCAGTGGAATAGGCTGTACCATTTGAATTTCCAACCGGAATTTTCGGTTTTTGTTGACGAATGGTAAACGCTGCAGGACTCAAGGGAAAACAGAACCAACTAGTTTCCCGAGGGACCATACATTAAGTGCTTTGTTATAGATTTAGACTTTCCCTTAAATGGCAAAAACAAATAAAGATGGCACAAATGGCGCGCGGGCAACAACTGCGCAATGGTATCCCGGTCGGGATACATTTAAATTTGATCAGGGGCACGTGACCAAAAATTAACCAATCACAGTGCACGTTTTGTTGAGTGAAAGTCTAGGTATATAACAATGAAGGCTGTACCATCGTAAGGCAAGAGAGAAGCGGACGATTCAAGCGTTATTTGTTCGTCAGAGAGAAAGGCAAACGGGTCGAAACTTTAGATTTCCTTTTCTGGTCAAGTTACATTTATGAACTCGTTTGAAAAACCTATTTATCATATGAATTTTGTATAACGACTGGTGGAAATTCGATAAAAATTATATCGCTTATGTGCGGATAAAGACAATATCCGTACATGTGTAGTATGACGCTCTCAGTGGGGTGGTGGCTTTGACGACTAACGGTTAAGTTGTTTGCCTTATGGTTAACAGAAAACGTGAAATTAATTTCCATTCTTTAAAAAAGTTAATAATTATCTTTCATTGCTAAAAAGAAGTTAAAAATTTATTTGAGTGGCTGGAATTTTTTTTACACTTGACATTTTTTACGGTTAAAAGTTGAATTTTTCCAATTTTTACGCCTAACGGCTAAATTTTTTGTCCGTTTTATAGCTAACGGTTAACCCCATTGAGACCCTCTGGTATCTCTGGCGGGCTAGCGTTTTTCATCGATTTGTTGCATACCACTTAATCTTATGATAATAAAAAGAAAATTACATGGCTACTTAAAGATACGAGATTTATCTTCTCATGCTGGAAAATATTTCCCAACAGGTTAAGAGAAATTTCGTATCTCGGCGCGTTTATGTAATATCCTCTATTTTATGTATTGTTTACTATTGAAAACGTGGGAAAGATTACAACTTGAACAATTTTGTGGCCACATTAGTTTAAGTGAAATAAATTGTTTGATATTAACCATCTCATTCGAAATTACCTTCGTTGTGTGGCCATCTAATTCAGTTTAAATGAACCGTTATATTTTCCCTCAATTGAGATTTTTTTATATCTCTCAGTTAGTACGCGCGCTGTGATTGGTCAATTTAGCGAAATTCAAAAGTCTGTTTTGAGATATAATAAATATCTTACAAACCTCGTTTTCTCGGTCCGTACTGTAAGTCACGGATCCTCGTTTTGTCCGCTTGGATTCATGTCCGGACCTCGAACTCGGTTAGTAAGAGGTATTTATAAACCCGCAGGAGAGAACGGGGGAAAGCAAGATAAACTGGTCAGAGAGGATACTGGGGAAGCTCCATATACCCAACATATTCAAGAACGATGTACCCAACCCGCCACCGGACTACTTCACTGCATCGTTTCAAGCAAACAAGTTAAACAAGTAAGAAACAGCCCAGATTTAGATTAAGGAAACACATGATAACCCGAGAATTACGATTTTTTTTTTCTGCAATGCTCTCCTCCTGCTTCAAAGAGCTTTAGGATTTTTTCTTGTTCCCCACATATCTTCTATTTTTTAATTGAAGTTGCACTACCTCGAGATAAGAGGAAAATTGACGTTTCGATCGTTAGCACTTTGTCAGAATTCGACTGATGGTAAACTTTCCAGATTTCAGCTCCTTCTAAATCGTGTGGTGGTAAAACGTATATTGATCCACTTGTTTGACAGGTCATTTTTTTACCCTCTACCTATACATTGTTTGTTCTATAAAAACTGTCCTGTCTTTTTATAGGTTTGTTGGCAGTGATAACCCTGATACGTACTTCAAGGACACAGAGAGAACTCGAGTGGTGAGTTGATTGATAAGTGCATTCCACAACATATTAGCTGCGTGCCGCCATACGTGTCAGGGGGACTGAAGAACTCTATGTTTTGCATCTAGAGCGGTTTTCACTAAACTTCTGAATGAAATTTCGTGCTTCTTTTCGTTCCGCATTGCTATGAAACGTGATTGGCCGAAGAATCTCGCGCCGCGTTCCCAGCCAATAAAAAATCAGACACAGTACACCGACCGTGAACGACCAGTTCGCACTCTTTTTCCCGCGCTTGGTGCCGACAATACCAGTTTCCTTAAATTCTGATCGGTCCATTGGGCTGTATGCTTCCGTTAAAATGTGACTGGGTACAGTATTTACTTAGACTTGGTTTTACGATGGTCAATTTAAAACTGCTTTATCCGTCTGTCCATGTGTGAGACTCACATTTAACTTAAGACACCGGACTCTTTGCATTCTTACCTCTTTATTCTTTTTATACTTTTCCAGGCAAATGAGATTTTAGAAACTGCAGCTTATGGCCACAGAAGCAAAGGAGAAATTGGTGAGTTGTCGTTATATGCTTCACACAAGGAAATTTTTGAACAGGAACTACAACCATCAAATACCTTGACTTATTTTAGTAGATGTAAACAATTTGAGTGTTATATTTTCAGGTATCAGCCGGTTGGTCCAGGAAGGTGTATACACCGCTGCGTATCCTCTTCACGTGGTGAGTCCGGTGTCTTAAGTTTATTTCCTTAACCCTTTTGCAGAGAAGCCGTAATAATAAACATTTAATTGAAATAGGGCTCATGTCAGGTGTAATATAATTTATTCACACAACTGACGTAAAACAAAGGACACAAAGCATTCTTAACAAAGTACCTAACCCTAATTAACAACGAAAATGAATAAATTATATTAAACCGGGCATTACCCTGAAATTGCTCGTTATGAACTTGCCAAAAAAAATAAGAAACAACAAAAAATAACCAATAGGCTAATAACGCCCATATCTTGCCTTTTGATGTAGTAAAATGCGGGTTCTGGCACAAAATCATAAAATGGGTTAGGTAGACGAGTTTGTTGAAATATTGCTGAAGTATTGTTGATGTCTTGCTGAATTATTTGTGGTTTTGTGCGTGTGCTAGCATAAGATTAAATCGGGTTCTGGCACAAAATCATAAAATGGGTTAGGTAGACGAGTTTGTTGAAATATTGCTGAAGTCTTGCAGATGTCTTGGTAATTTTCTGATTAAGTTTTTGAAAGAGTTTTTAAAATTAAATCAGAGATTTATCAGAGATTTATGCTGAAATATTTCTAGCACAAAGTTAAAAAAAAAATGATTTAAAGACTTGAAATTGTTTACAAAACTAGAAATGGACCAATTAAATAATTTATATTTTTATGAACTAAAAAGAATTGCGAGAGAGTTAAAAATTAAAGGAAGATCAAAAATGAGTAGAAAAGATTTTATTAATGAGTTAAAAAAATTTAAAGAGGAGGAAATTATTAATTTAATTGAAAAAGTTACTACAACTAGCGAGTATATTTGTATTCATGGAAAACTTAAATATTTTTGTAAAGAATGCGGCGGATCACAAATATGTGAACATGATAGAATTAAGTATGCTTGTAAAAAGTGTAGAGGATCGCAAGTATGCAAACACAATAAATATAAGTATCGTTGTAAAGAATGTGGAGGATCCCAAATATGCGAACATGGTAAACAAAAACAACAATGTAAAGAATGCGGTGGATCACAAATATGCGAACATGGTAAACAAAAAGCTTCTTGTAAGGAATGTAGAATAAAATTAGAAATGAATTATGATTTAAAGATATAAAATAAAATAAAGAAAAGATGGAAGAATTAACAATTAATAGATATGATGGAAAAAGAATTATTAGTTTTAATTATTATAATGAAAAAGAATTAGGTTTTTGTGATTTTATAGAGGAAATAAAAGAAGATTTATTAAAAAAAATATCAAAAAATCGGGGGTTTATTCATGAAAAAAATAGATATATTTATTTTGAAATTATTTATGATGATGATGATGGTATTTCTTATTACTCTGATATAAATTTTGGTGTTAATGGTATATGTGTTGATAAATTTGTAAAAGATTTATTAAATTGCGCTAATGAAGAGTATAAAGAATGGTTAAAAGAATATGTTGATGAAAATATTGGAGGTGATTATCATTATGTTAATGAAGATTATGTTCGTTTGGACGGGTATGATGAATATTATGGCAGGGTTGATGGATATGAAGGTTATTATGATAAGGAATGTAATATTTATGAGTTTGATAAAGAATTTACTGTTTACTCATTAAGAGTTAGTATATTTTGTAATAATTATAAAATAAATCATAAAAACAAATTCTACAAAGATTTAAATAAAGAAATAAAAGAAGAAGTATGGAATCCGAATTGGTATCTTGATTTTGAAGAGTTAAGAGATTTGAAAGAAAGATGGAATATTAATTAAAACTAATTATGTTATATAACTCAAATAATAGTTACATAACAAAAAGAAGTTATTTACAAATTAAAAAAAAAATGAATTATGATTTAAAGATATAAAATATAAAATAAAATAAATGAATATAAAATTATTAACTATTAAATATGATAATAAAGAAAAAAATTGTTAAAAAGATTTCTTTAATGAAGTAAATAAAGATTTTTCAATTTGTGTTTCAGAGAATGATAATTTAAATATTGTTGCATCAAATAATTTAGCATTTTTTGGTTTTAAAATTTGTTACCGATTGGGAGATATTAGTCCGCTGGTAATGAGGGAAGGGTTGCTCTATGATAGAGAATTTATTACAAAAGGAGTAAAACCGCATAAAATTGAAGAAGATATTAAATTGGATAAAGATTATTTTGAAAATGCAATTAAGTTTAGTAATGAAAAAGAAATTAAAAGTACTTTAGAAATATTTATTATTTCATTTGAGATTAGTTTAAATATAGTAATTATAGATAAAAATAAGTTTTACAAAAAAATAAAAAAACATGTAAAGGATGGAATATCTTCATACTTTTCAATCTCACCACAAGTTAAAAATATGTTTGAAGAGATGGAAATAATAGTTTTTAAAAAATAATGTTATATAACTTTTTAATTAAAGTATTACAAGTTACATAACAAAATTTATCTGAATCTTAAACTTATAGTTATGTTAGAACCCTTCAGATCAAGTTTTTTCCATTCAACATCTAAGATGCTTAAATCAAAGTGGTTTATGACACTCTCATATTTTTGAACTGGAATTGTTGGATAATCCTTTGAGGGTATGTTTGCGAGTAAGTGTGATGGTGAGAGTTTTACAAGTTCTGAATATTTATTTTTATTAATATATGATGACTTATTATCTACTATACTACAAATAAGTCTCAATGGTTCTTTAATATTTATATTTATGGGGTATAATTCACCAGGATTTATGATTTCAGGAACCCCTAAACCAACTTGTAGCCCTCTAGTAAGTTTAATTCTGGAGATCTTATTGGAATATATATAGTCAACAGTATCAGTCTCAATGATTGTTATCTTTGCTCCATCAGTATCATTATTAAGAAATAATGCTTGAATATCACGCAGTGAATATGTACCGGGTTGTATTATTACGAGGGGGTGGGGACCTCTTTCATAAGATATTATTTGTTTTTCTTTAAAATTAATCAATCTTTTGGTTTTTATATTACAATCTAGGAGCTGTATCTCTTGAACATTTTTTAGTGGAGGATCTAAATAAATCCTTGTTTCAGAATCATACATTGTAATACTTAACATTTTGTTTTGATTACATCATATTCATCTTTAAATCGAGCTTTGCTCCCCTTTGAGGTTCCAGCTACGCCGTAATTTCTATAATCAAAACATTAGCGAAATAGATACCAAGCTATTGCACCACCAACAACCATAAATACTATCAGATTATCTTCATGTTGAGTTGATTTAATATTATTTTCTGGTTTAATTGCATCTGTTTGTGTTGTTTCTGTTGGTATTATAGGTTTTGGTTTAGTTTCGGTTTTATGAGGTAATGAAACCTTTGAAGATCCTAAATTATGACTTATTCCAACTGTTTTTGTTTCAATATTTAATGAATAATTTAATCCAAAATTCATATCTTCGGTCGCTTTCATGAGTTTGTTATTATAACCAACCACACTTTCTGTATTTATAATCATATTACTCGGCAACAACCAAACGCCGGGGGCGATAGCTAAATCAAGTCGTAATTTAGTTTCCTGCACAGATTTTTGGTAATTTTTAATAGAATTAGAAATATCATTTTCTATAACGCTACTTTCAAATAAGGCTAAGAATTCTTGTTGTGTTTCTATTGCACCCCCACCATTTCCATAAATTGAGTTTCTAGTAATAACTTGAGATCCTAATATGCAGTAAACAAAAGCTTCAGCGGATCGATTTAATCTACCAAGCCCCGCTTTGGTGAGACCATGCCCGTTTATAGGAATAAACCAAGCATATTTGAAATCACTAAATACATCATTTCTAATAAACGAGATTAAATTTCCATCTCCATCCTTATAACCCTCATCAGAAAATTTATTTTGTCCAGGCCAAGTATTTGCATCATGATCATAATTTCTTACAATATATAAATTTTGATTTCCTCCTGCGTTGTAATGAATAAATTCATCACCTAATCCCCCGTTTCTACCACCTTTCCATCTAAAGTCAGAATTATTACTAACCCCAAACTCTTCGCACAATCTATTATATGCAACTTTATTATATGGATTATTATTTATCGAAAAAGGTTTTTCATCTGGTAAGGGTAGTTTCAATTCATACAATATTCGCCTTATTGTGAAATATATATGAAACTTTATAAAACTGCTAATTACTTTAGGATAATTTAGACTTTCAAAAAGACTTATACCACAACCAGATGTTGCGCACCAAACTGCAAAGTTAAGTTGTTGGGGCCAATAATTAAAATCTGGTTTATTCAACCATTTTCTACTTTGTTTTGCAGATTCGAATGTTACAACTTGTGATTTAAATATGTTTCTCATATTTGCTGTGAATTTCTTTGTATTTGAAACGTATATATCTAGAAAGGTTAGCGTTTTTGTTACATCAGTTGTAAAGTCGTCAAAATTAATAGCGGGTATTGGGTAAGATTGATTTGTAATTGTTAAACTCTTTGGAAACGAACCAACTTTAGCTTTCTTCTCTAAACCTAAATCTCCCCATAATAATGTTTTCAAATTAGTAGGAAGATCATCAGTCCATGTTTTTCCAGTAGGATCATCATTTGACATAACTGTTGTTCCATTAACTTTCCACTTAATATATCCTCCGTATGAATCATTCACAAATGTAAATTTACCAAGGTTGGCGTTTGGGTATCTATTTTTGAAATCGTCGAATAACATCTTATTCTTTGTGTTTCAGTGAATCTGGTCTTTAGATCTAGAATAAGATGTGAAGTCTTTTTTAAAAACGGTTTGCTGATCAATTAATTTCTTATCACCCGTAGGGTGGGCCAGCTTCGCTGGTATTTCTAATACCTGCAAAACAATTGCAACCCACATCAGTTCTTTCATATGAAATTTTTAATGAGCGGGATTGGTTAATTCTTTTAATAGATCTGCGCGAACTTCTCTCCTTATCTGAGACATGTTTAAGTTTTTTTCTGTATCTCTCCTAAATTTTTGACGAACTTCTAGTTTTAGTTTTTGAAACTTTTCCAACTCTGCCAAAATTATAGAAAATTCTTGATCGGATATAACATTATCTTTCAAAGCTTTTGAAACCAAATCATTAATAGTGTTTAATTTTGATTTTGCAATTGCAGCGGTTTGTTCATGTTTACTAACTTTATTTGAAAGTCTTTTTGATGCGTAACCAAATCCAACCGATAATCCGCCAAAAACTCCACCAACAACCCCTAAAGGAACACCGACAACAGCGCCAAAACCAGTAAGAGAAGTTCCGAGACCACTCGCAGATAGAATAACTGAAATCAATCCACCACAAACACTTATTTTTGTAAATATTACTCTTGCTCTATTGTATTTTTTCCTTACATCTTCATAATGTTTAATTTCTTTCTCAAGATTTTGTAATACTTCACTTGATTTTTGTAGTCTGAAATTAACCGACTGAATTGAGGAACTTGGATCTGAATTATTAGGTAATCCAGGATAAATTCTATTGTAGTCATCCATATTATATTTTACTACTCAACATGATATCTTTAAATTGATAAGAAAAGTTTTTACTTTCTCTTCTTTATACTTGTTCCTCCTTTCAGTCGGTCCACAAAATATAGAACCACCGCCATTATCAAAAGCCAAGCATTCTTACCTAAAAACCCAATAACTTCTCCAGCTGTTTTGAATAGAAAGCTAACTATTGCACCAACCATTCCTGGTAATATTTCACCCAGTTTTTTACCTATAGTTTTCAATCCATTACCAACACCCTTACCCAAAGTTGTTAGTCCTTTAGAAAGATTAGAAACTATAACTCCAATTATGACACCTACAGCGCTAATAACAGCAAATACTGTAAAACCATACTTTTTGAATATAGCCTTCACACGATCCCGCAATGACATTCTATTTTGTATTCTTTCTCTCTCACTCTCAATGTTTGCTATCTCTTCATTATCCTCGACAATTTCTCTATTTATATTTTCAATCTCGTTATTTTCCTCCAGTGTTTTAAGCGGCTTATCCTCAAGGAATTTTACCTTATCAATCTTTTTATTTAGTGTTTCTTTTTTCTTAGTAATTTCAATATCCATTTCTTCAATAACATCTTCTGCTCTTTTACCCAAAGAATTTTTTAATTGACCAGAAGGTTTTTGATATTTATTTTTAACATTTCGTAATTCACCATCCAAAAGAACATATTCAGCTGCTCCTCCTCTGATCAATTTAACCGCAGGTAATTTTATTCCATCACCAATATCTTTTAGAAATGTTATAAAATTTTTAAATTTTGCTTTAGGATAGTATCTTTCTATTTCTTTTTCAGCGTAATTTTTATTATCTAACAAACCCGTGTTTTCATTAACACCACCAAATGATGTTTCTTCCTCCTCGTAATCATCAGGGTATTTTGGAATAGATGTGGATGTATTTGTTGATAAATAAATTGTATCATTATTACCATCATCATCATCATCATCTTTTGGTTCATTTAATTTAGTTGGATCTAAATCTTCTGGTGAATATCCTCCTTCAGCCATGATTTTTTTTTTTACTCATCAGTAAGAAATCTTTAGACCCCTAACTATAAAAATTTACTAACTGTGTAGCCTAGAGCTAACATACCACCACCAACATATAACATTTCCCCCGTCTTTTGATTATCACTTGGCCTATAATAATCAGAAAATTTTGGTTCATGCATTTGACTATATAATTCAAAAGCTTCATCTGTTTTTGAAATATTTTTTGATGCTTGGTATTTTTCATCTTTTCTTTTCATTTTCCAATCAATTAGTTTTTGTCTTTTTTCTTGATATTCAGCGTAATCTCTTTGATATTTTTCCATTGCTTTATCATGTCGTATTTTTTCTGTATCTGTTTTATCTCCCGAGATATATTTTGCAAGATATGATCCACCAACAAATGTTGTTGCATTCAAAATAGCTCCTCCAACCAGCATTGCTATTGTTGCCATGTTTGTTTAATTTGAGGTTCCTCCCCTTTAGGTCGGTAAAATCTTTTGATCCTCTAAATATGTTTTTAGATACATACTACCCGACAATACAGCTACCCATTTTGCATAATTTGTAACACTTGAGGATGGATCGTTCATAAATGATTCTTTCATTGCTTTTTTAGCTACATAACCAACTCCAGCTGCTAATCCGATAAGTACTGCAGAATCAGTAACAGTTTTAACAAGTTTGTTTTCGTTTGACATGATTTTTTTACTACATCAGTAAGAAATCTTTAGATCACTTTAAGGTTTAAAACAAAATCTTCTTTCCGGCTAGCTACGCTGAAATTACATCATTCCAATTTTTGGTCGATCTATCGGTTGTGGTATTTTTGATGGTTGTGGTATTTGAGGAACTTGTGATAAATCAGGTATTCTGTTTTTATAATATCTCATAAACATATCAAATGCTGTAAACCCTATTCCAACAATTGATAATACAGTTGTAAAAGATAGCTCTGGAAGCCAAGCTTTAGACTCACTTTCTGTATTTTCATTTTGCTCCGCGGTTCGTAGGGTCTCTTCTTCCCGTTTAATTTTTTCTTCACGTTTCATCTCCCTAGCTAATGCTTCTTTTGCTTTTTTATTATATTCTGCCAATTTTTTACCAGCTGCAACTTTTTTAGGATCTTTCACCTTATTTTTTGAAGAACCAACCTCTTCTTTTGAGGGTTCTCTAGTAATTTGCTCAACAACTTCTTCAGATATTATTTTACATATCATTAAGAAATCTTTAGACCCCTTTAGGACTGATTAGTAAACAGTATCATAACCATCAACAGATTGCTTAGTATCATGCTCATTCATGCTTGAAACCTCTTGTATTTTATGATCAGTTGTACTTGTAACTTGTTGAATTTTGTTTAATTTAACGTGTTTAGCAACTTGAAATAGTCCGCTAGCAAGTGCTGCCAATCTTCCTGCTTTTAATGCTAAGAGACCAACAATGTTTGTTAGTTCACGATTAACTAAATCATCATTCTTCAAATCCACACAAAGAGCTTCTATATCATCTACAGGAACCATATAAGAAATAACTTTAGAAATTAATTGAAGAGATGAATCTACTAATCCACCACTAATTTTCTTACCTAATACTGCTTGGTACCGATTATAATATTTTTCAACATCTTTAACTGATAATTTTTTTATATCACCTAGACTCATATCAACGCCTAAATATTCCTTTGTAGTTCCAAGAGCTGATAGAATAGCTAGTGATTCTTGTTTTTCGGCTACGCCGGTCTTTAGACTTATTTCAAATTCATTATCATCTTTTACCTCATCTTTTACCTCATCTTTTACCTCATCTTTTATATCACTAATATAATCTTCAACTTCTGTCATCTTTTAATTTTCTTTCTAAGGTTAGGTCTTTAAATTTATAACTTTAGGGAATCTCTAAATAGCAATTAAATGGGTGACGTAAAGATAAACATAGTCTAGAATATTTTTCGGTTTTCAGGAGTTGTACAAACTTTTTACTAGTTTTAGAGTCTAAATCACCTCCATAATCTTCAAAAAACATCTTCATTCCTTTTTGTGATGGATTATGGAAAGTAACAACGCAGGCAACATTTTCACGAAATGGTTTTGCTATTGATGTTAATTGTTGAGTGAGAACCCAAACCGATAAACCATGATGTCTTCCAGAGAATGCTAAATCTATAAACTTGTTTGATCGCTTCTTCAGATCATTAGATACTGCACAATCATCTAAAATTATTAATGTATTTGTTCCAGAAAATAAAGTTTGACAATCAGTTAATAACTCATTAATCTCATCAATGTTACTAGCATCAGGTGATAATACATAGAAATGTTTATCTTTATTAGCAAAATTATGATATGTTTTATTTTTAGAATAAGTGGGGCATATTAAAACAATGTAATCAAAAATTTTTAGGAATGGTCCTCGAAGCTGTTCAATGAGATACTCTGTTTTCCCACAATTTGTTGGTCCAGTTATAATACAATGAAATGGTAATTTTTCTCGTAGTTCTTCCATGATTTTGTATCATAACATAAGGTTTTTTAAGTCAGTACTTAATTGATCTTAAACCCGAATTCATTATTTCCATCATTGCATCAGCCACAACAAACATATGACAGGTTATAGTACCAGATCCACTTTGTTTTCTTTTAATTTCTAGTTTTACTCCATCTTGTGTATTGTTTAATGCTAGCCCACCACCATGAATACCATTATCAGGGTGAGTTCTCATATCAACCCAAAGAGCAAACTTATCAGCATAAAAATCTTTTTCCTTTACCGACCAGCGGGAGGAACCCGGCCACCTCTTTTCGGCCATCCCAAAACGTTTCTTTACTGACTCCCATAGATCTGATGGTATCATCCCCTTAGAGTATAAACGATTTGGTACGCCATCAACATCTATATTAATCGAGGTTATACCTGGATTGTAAAAATTCTCAGAGTTGCGTGCTCCTGCTGTGATTGGTAATGTAAACAAACATAATATTCCTGTCATTGATCTTCTTGGTAAATTAATATGCTGATTTATAACACCATCACCGCCTATAGAAAATGTAAAAGTTTTATGTAGAGTGACATTTTCATAAAAGAATCCTTTACCAACTTGATAAGCTGCCTGAGCCTCACGAGCCAAGTATTCACTTGAAATGGAAGAATATTCTAACTCAAGGTTTTTTATTGAATATGTTGGGGTTTTAGTAGTGTCAGAATAAACAACAATATCATTAATTGGAGCAAGTGTAATCTCAAAGATTAGATGATGATCTAGTGCTTTTGGATAGAAAACTCCATGATCGTTTAAAATAGGATGGTTTAGTGGTATACGATATTTGGTGTTGTGCACTTTTGAAAGAGCCTCTTCCTTAACATCTTGTGTTTTCTTATCACCTGCATTTGTCCTGAGCTTCCTCATATTTTCAGAAGAAATACCTTGTTTTAATCTATCTTCACGTTTTTCATCTGTTAAGAATAAGTCATGATAGGTTTGAAATAGATCATATCTTTGAGTATCTTGTAATGTTTCACCACCAAAAAGAACCTTTAGTCTAGATACAAGATTACTACCAACATTATTTACAAGTGTGTTATTAGCATGCCCGCCAACATCCAAGTTAAATAGTAGAGATACACTTCCAGGTACAAGTACTAAATTCTCAGAAAGTTTTGGAATATTTATATATAATGTTTCACCAGGGCTGGCTGAGGATGGATTGAGAGTAATTCGGTTCATTGTTGATTCCGCTTTCAAACCAAATGGCTCTCGTGGAATTCTGTTTGGATTAATTTTTTCAGACGTCATATTTGATTTATAAGATACTTTGGTTAATCTTTAAATGAGTTCTACCTTATCGAGCAAAGCTCTCCCCGCCTTCGGCGGATCGAAAAAATCGGCTGATCAGGCAAAGCCCTCCCACGAAGTGAAGCCGGACCCGACTTTGAGTCAGATATATTATTCAACCGAAGGATATTGGAAAGGATATTCTGCAATTCCTAAATTAGCTGAAAAGGCTAAAGTAAGTGAAAATGTAGCAAAACAATGGTTAAAGAAACAAGCAATATGGCAAATATATCTACCATCACCAAAGTATATTCCTAGACCACACTGGACTGTGGATAAACCTAATATGATTCACCAAGCAGATTTATTATTTTTACCACATGATAGAGTTGGAAGAAAAACATATAAATATGCATTAGTTGTGGTTGATGTTGCCTCGAGATATAAAGATGCAGAACCATTAACCACAAAAGAAAGTAGAGAAATTTCAAATGCTTTTGAAAAAATATATTCAAGAAAAATAGACCGCGAAGCGAAGTTAAAATATCCTAAAACATTAATGGTTGATCCTGGAAAAGAATTTATGGGTGAAGTTTCCAAACTTATGAATTATCATAATGTTAACATACAAAGAAGTGAAGCAGGAAATCATAGAGCTCAAGCATTTGTTGAAAGAGCAAACAGAATATTAGGTGAAAGATTATTTAGTCATCAATATGCCCAAGAAATGATTAGTGATGAAAGGTCTAGAGTATGGGTGAAAAGATTACCAGATATTCTAAAAACTTTGAATAATACACCAACGAGAATAACTGGTAAAGAACCTGATAAGGCTATAAAACTGAAAGAGGTTGATATTGAACCTAAAAATTACAGACGAGTTGTCGGTCTTGATGAGGTTAGATTACCTCCTAGTGTTAAAGTTAGATATTTATTATCTCCTGGAGAACTTGAAGGTGGTGAAAAAAGACGAGCTACTGATCCTATTTGGAGTATAAAAGTTTATGATATTTCTAGAAGTGTTATTTCACCTAATCAACCAGTTTTATATTATTTGACGGATGGACCAAGACGAGGATTTGTTAGAGAAGAATTACAAGTTATTCCTTATGATACCGAGCTGCCTCCTATTTTTGTTTCTAAAAGATAATGTCCATATGGAAGAGTATGTTTTCCATCTTTACAAATGATTCTCTTATCATCATCAGCAGATAGTGCAACTTTATTAACAGTTTCAGTATAAATAACGTGCTTATAACTTCTAATTACTTCCATCTCCCTCATCTGCTTTACTTTATTTTCTAAACATTCCTTGTAATCATAAAATGATATGTTATTTTCTACAACTGATTTTTTCATTCCTTTATCCTTTTTTATCTCTTCACCATCATCCATCCTGAAAGCATATAGCTTTGCTCGTAGGCCAACAAATTCAGCTATTATTCTACCACCAGCTTCATCTTTGAACTTGCCAATTAATTTTTTGTTTACACCCGTCTCAATACCTGATGGGTGATTTTTAGGATAATTACTAGTATCAAACATCTCTCTAACATCTGAACTTATATCCTTATAGAAATCCTCTGTTACTATATCATATACAAGACTATCTGTATCTGTCATAAGTAATTTAGCTTTTTCACTATATTTTGGTTTGATATAATTATAATGAAAGTCATACATTATTGCTTTACTTATATCTAAAATACACATTCCTAAGTAAATAGGTTTATTGTATTTTATATGTGTTATATTCATATGAACGGCCATAAGATTTTCAGAAAAAATAGTACGACGATTATAGTTAGCTTTTGATATTAATTTTTTTGCATCTTTCTCATTCGTAACCAATCGTATATCTACCCTTTTTCTAAGATTTTCCATAGTTTTCCCAAATACAGAGTTATTCATAAGTTTGAAGAATTCTTTTTCAAAATCATTCTTTGCATTAGCCCTAAATTCAGTATTCAAATCAATGTAAGGTTTTAACCACACTGACTCTTCGAATTTAATGCCTCTATGAATTTTTGTTACTTTTAATCCTAGACTTTCATATTTTTTTAGAGTTTCTCGGTGAACTACATACTTTTCCTTATTTTTTAAGTTTGGTATCAATTTATCAACCCCATTAACCTTAATTCTCTCAGGAGCTAGCGGATAGTCACTATGTAAATCATGAAGGTTTTTTGGATATTCCATATTAGCCTCCACTATACATGGTATATTTCTCCAATTTTCAAGCTCTTCTTTACTCATCCATTTTAAACCATGAGTAGGTAGTGGTTTACTCATTGCTTCACCATATAAGTTGTTTCTATCTAAATATTCTATATAATTTGTAACTAGTTTAGGAAAATATTCTCTCATGTATGGGTTGTTAGCTTTAGCATATCTATTTGATATCTGAGATATACCCCCTCTAACACCTTTCTCAATCATATTCAGCATATCAATGTCAATTATCATCTCCAATTTAACACCAGTTAACTTTAACATAGCATCCCAAGATAGTCCAGGCGATGTATAATACCAAGCTGGATCTAATCCATAGTTATTTTGACAAACATCTCTAAAGTTTTCAAATACATCCGCTAATAGTAGCACATCTGACTTGAGATATAGATCAAGGTAATCTCGCATTGTTTTCATATTAAAAGTTTTCCATACCTTTTTAGCATGTTGGTAATCTTCTTCTGAAATATCTTTACCGTTAAGTTTTGAGTAAAACGCTTCCTTTGGTGGAAGTTGAGTTTCATTTATTTTCTCAAAATCATCAAGCCAATCATATGGGAATACACCCTTTCTCAATAATAACTCTAATTTCTCGCCAACATAGTATTTTTTACTGTTTTTGAAAGATTCTTTTGGAAGATAATTTACTAATTTATCAAGACTGTATGACATAAATTTAAATGAATCTATAAATCTGATATCTCTCTTAACATCTTTCATCTCACCACTTTCTTTATCTTTAAAAGTATCAACTACAATCTCTTTTGAGAAAGAAATATACTTTTCCTCATTATTAGGTATGATTTTTATTTTACCTTCTGTTTTACTTAGGTTATTAATAAATAGATGAGAATCATATCCTGATAGATTGTGAATTATGACAGGAAAGAATTTTGGAATCTTATAATTTAAGTTACATTCTTTATGGGCGGCACCTCTATACTTTCCTGTAAGATGACAGTGGTCTATTACCTTATCTTCACCTAATTCTTTTTCACAAATATGGCAATTAGTTGCATTTTTATAGTTTATTTCATCATTTTCTGTCATCATTTTCTTATTAAATTTTTTAAATCTTTTTACATTATAACTTATACAATTTTTATAAATTTTCTTAAATTCTGCTTCTATATATTCTACAAATTTCTGCCCCACATCATCGTTGGGCGATTTAGCTGTATATCTATAAAATCTGGATTTACATATTTTTTCATTAAAACTCTTAATATAACATCCGAATGAAATTGGTTTGTGTCTTTGGTATTTATTAGTAAAACTTTTATTCTTATTTAGGTAGCAATTTTTTTTGATTTTTTCCAAAATAGACTCAAAGTCAACATATGCAACAAAAGGTATTCTCATTTTTTTTACAAAATTTTTAAAAGAAATAAAACAGGGCCCACCATCTTTATCTTTTAGCATATCAATCCTAGCTTCATTGTATAAATAACAATATCCTTCATGTTTTTCTAATGTTCTTTTTAAGTGAAAAGAGTGTAAACAATTATCACAAAAGTACATCTTACATTTACGTTTACTAACTTGTTTTGATATAAGCCTGCTAATATCATTTATTAAGCAATAGTGTTTATTTATTTCTTCATCTTTTTCTTCATCTTTTTCTTCATCTTTTTCTTCATCTTTTTCTTCATCTTTTTCTTCATCTTTTTCTTCATCTTTTTCTTCTGTTAATAGAAGTAATCTAATCAATTTAAATCCTCGTTTCCTACTTCTTTTTATAGGATATACTCCAATTTTCTTATCATATCCAAATATAGCAATATCATAATCATTTTGATCTTCAAACGTAGAAATATCTTGTAATGAAACTGGAAAATTAATTCCACTCCAATTAAAATTCTTAGAGTTTTCTTCCAACTCTTTATTTACTCTATGTCGGTTTTTCTTCCTTGGATATACAGCCTCAGTTACACAGTGCTTGAAACATTTTTTATCTTTCTTATTCTTTGGGTTAGTAAGTGCTTTCTTTTTTTCTAATTCTGGTGGTAGAGGAATATAAGACCCTCCTAAAAGAGGAACAAAACGATCAATAAAGATATCAAAGAATAATACATGATCGAATACCCAGCCAGATTTATTACGTAAAAATTCTTCAAATAATCTAAGTTGTTCATTTGTTAATCTATCAAATAATTCTGATAAATCTGTTGCTTCAAGAACAATTTCAGATTTTACAGAAGGAAAGCAAGCATCACAGTATTCAATTTCCCCAGTATCCAAATTTTTTCTTTTGAACATGCATGAAAATATAAATTTTGTCTTTAATGAACTTTGTTTTTTCACTCTCTCTTTAATTAAATTTATAACTTTTGGTTTGATTTTATGTAAGAATGCCTTTTCATCATTCTTTTTATTTCCTTCAATCTTATAACTTATATAATTACCTTTTATGGCCGATTCATATTCTTTAGGAGTAAAATCTTCTTCATTTTCTTTTTTATCATTTCTTTTTGTTTTAGGTTTAGCACCTTCCTTCTCATAATCTCTTTTAGGTGGCGGTTTTATTTCTTTGGGTTTATTTTTCACTGAGCGAGTTTCATTTACTTTTTTATATCTTTCTATAAAATTTTTAGCTAATTCTTCTGTTTTATTTTTTACTTTTTCAGGAATATATGGTTTTACAAAATCCCAAAACTTGTTTAATATATTTCCCATAAAAGGAGTTTGTTTTGTTTTTGTATTTTTAAGCGGTTTTGGTTTTCTTGATGACTTTTTAGGTTTTGTTGGTGGAGAACCTGGTGGTGTTCCTGGTCTATATCGATCTGGTGAACCGGGAGGGGTTCCCGGCATTTGTGTTGTAGTATTTCTAATTGGAGGTGTTGTAACGCGGGGAATTGGAAGAGGAGGTTGTGGTTCGTTTTCTCTTCTATTTGGTGTATTATTTATCGATGTAATAATTTCTCTAATATTATCAACTATCTGTCGCACATTATTAATTATTTCAGGTATATTACCCAATGCTTGAATTTTTTCATATTTAGTAATCATTTTTGATCTACCTTGAATTTTATACCACGAAAGTAGAGAACTTAATTGTTTTGTATTCAAATTATTTAATTGGTCCATTTCTAGTTTTGTAAACAATTTCAAGTCTTTAAATCATTTTTTTAACTTTGTGCTAGAAATATTTCAGCATAAATCTCTGATAAATCTCTGATTTAATTTTAAAAACTCTTTCAAAAACTTAATCAGAAAATTACCAAGACATCTGCAAGACTTCAGCAATATTTCAACAAACTCGTCTACCTAACCCATTTTATGATTTTGTGCCAGAACCCGATTTAATCTTATGCTAGCACACGCACAAAACCACAAATAATTCAGCAAGACATCAACAATACTTCAGCAATATTTCAACAAACTCGTCTACCTAACCCATTTTATGATTTTGTGCCAGAACCCGATTTAATCTTATGCTAGCACACGCACAAAACCACAAATAATTCAGCAAGACATCAACAATACTTTAGCAATATTTCAACAAACTCGTCTACCTAACCCATTTTATGATTTTGTGCCAGAACCCGCATTTTACTACATCACCTTTGCTTCATTTTTTAGGGCCCATACGAATTGCCGTCTGGTTGGCACGACGAGCCTCACGAACCTGACGAGATCAAACTCAACGCAAGACAGGTCAGAATGACTTAACTTATCTGAAAAGTTGTAAAACAATTACCCAAACTGAATCCAAAGTTACGAGTTATCACAATGATGAAAAGATTTGAACCACACGGCCCTGTATAGTAACACAAACAGTACCACACATTGTAACACTTTTCAGTAGCTTCCAAAAGAGTGGTCACAGTGGTTTTGTACATGGTGACAAAGTAAACAAAAACGGACTGTGCCACAGTACAGAACTGCTCAATAGACTAACGACTTCCATAGGATGCTTAAACTCTGTGGATTTTATTAATAATGCGTAACTCAAAATATTTCGGTGGTAAAAATGATCTCTTTTTTGATTGACAGATTCTCAAGGAATACTGGGCCCGGTGGGGAATGTGGTTGAAATATCAACCATTAGACCATGTCAGGTGAGATTAAAACTTACCCTTATTGTACGTTCCCTGGTATATATTCATCATTAGTAAAAATCTACTAGTACATTAATGCAAATGCGGCAATCTGATTGGCAGAGCTACTGCACACTATCAGTAGAGTGCAGCACTTGCGATGTCTGCGCTTTAGCGAAGTTTCGCCGGAAGATTTAGTATCTTAGATTTTTTTTTCCCAACACATGATTCGTTTATTATGATTTTTACTAAAACAATTAACTTATTCGCTCTCGATTTCTATCATAATCTAGTTTTAAATTAGTACATAGAGTAGATAGATAGCACTGCCATATACCCGCTTTGATTGGCTATTAACCCTTTAAGCCCCGACGGGTCTCCCTGTGACGAGTAAAATCGTCTGGCGTTAGCCAGAGTAAAATCTGTCAAGACACTATAGGGGCTTAAAGGGTTAATAGAAACACTAGATAATCAAGAATTAGATTATGAGCTCGAGATTTCTATGGGGTGATAGCTGATTAGACCGAAGGCCGAATCAACTATCACTTCATAGAAATCGAGATCGAATAATCTAATTGTTTTAGTGAAAACCATAATAAACGAATCATGTGTCGGTGAAAAAATTACCAAAATACTAGAAAGCGCCATCTTCAACCAAGTGCTGCACTTTAATGGTTGATAGTGTGCAGTAGCTCAGCCAATCAGATTGCGGAATTTGTGTTAGTATACTCGTAAATTTTTACTGAAAGTCATTAGTGGTCCTTGTTGTAAACATGCTAATAGAATTGAACTTACATATTAAACATGCAAACTTTTTTTTTTCTTTCCTTCAGGGAATACTTTGGAGAGAAGATAGGAATTTACTTCGCTTGGCTTGGTAGGTAGCTAACTGAACTTAGCTAAAGTATCTTCACAACAAGGGGGTGATTATCTATGCTTTCGTCTTATGATTTAAGAAAATTTGTTAAACGGCATCCGAGATCGTTCTCCCATCAGCTTTTCCAACTATTCATAGCACATCATCGAACATTAAGTTACCCTTCACCGTGTTTACTTTCCTTGCATTGCAGTTTGTCCTACGCAATCTTGTCAGAAAGCTTTTCAATTGGCTGTTTAAAGAAATTTCGTGATTACTTTTTTTACCGCAATTGCTAAATCTGATTGGCTAATTTGCCGTTGTCGATAAGAGTCCAGACAAAGCTGCTCGCGTCAATGTGTCACTCAATGCAATAGCCAATCAGAAACGCTCATTTTGGCGAAGAAATCAATCAGATTGCGAGAAAGTTATAGACAACGCTTGCTCTTTCTTGATGTCACGATCTTGGTCACGCTGTGAAAAAACATTTTCTTGGACGTTTATACCACTGTCGATTTGTTAAGTGCATCGCAACGATAGGTGATTGGCTAATAAATCGTGCGCCACTCTCTTAACCAATCAGATGTAAAAGGAAAAGGCCATCGTGACCGGCTCGCCCACTTTTTCCCGCGCTTGATGCTGACGACATGCATTTCGATTGGTTCTTTCTTACCACAGGTCAGTACACGGCGTGGTTAATAATGCCTTCAATAATTGGTCTTTGTGTCTTCCTGTACGGTTATTTGACCTTGGATAGTGAGGAGAATTTACCAGCGTAAGTAAATTGGTCAGACTGCATGGGTTTATCCACAATTAAAAAAGTTAGAATCCTACTGTACAGTGAAGAAAAACGGTACTACAGTACAGTACTTTGCAGCAGCTTTCCAAAGAATGGTGGCAATGCATAGTTTGGTCCACAGGTGAAAAAGCTATATCCGCAGTGTATAGTAAAACATTACCACAGTACAGCACTGTTCAGTAGCTTTCCAGAGAATGGTCATACTCCGTGTTTTTATAATGCAACAGATACCGCGTTAGAAGCACACTGTATAGTAAAACAAGCAAACGCACAGTACAGTGCTGTTCAGTTGCTTTCCGAAAACCGTAGTGATATTATCCACGGACGAAAAAGTTTGATTTTCGCTTTGATCCCATCAGTAAAAGACTTGAACTTCACTTCGGACAACTTGAACTATATCGGAAACTTACACCTCAAAATGTATTTCAATAATACAAATGGCTGTTGTGGTTCAATTTTACCGTTGGTTCAAATTTGGTTTTGTTTTGTTTTGTTTTGTTTTGGTTCGTTAACTATTACAAGTGACTTGTTTTTCTATTCTTCTTTTAATTTTTGACTTAAATGAAATGTCATTAAATTACTGTAACTAATTGTCAACTTTGCAATATTTTCACGTTTTGTCGATAATCTTTATTTGGTATAAATTATACGTGTTTATACTACTTGCCTCGATTAGCTATGCTAAACGCAGGTAAACTGCATTTTGTAACTTTATTTTTGGAATAGTAATTAAAGATGTTGTTGTTGTTGTTGGTAATTTGGTGATAATGAATTTGAACCAAGGATAAAATTGAACCACAACGTAGCCACTTCGTAAATTTTGCACTTCAAGAAACCTCTTTGTTTATTTATTTATTTATTTATTTATTCTGTAATTTATTTTAACATACTCCTTTTGTTTCAATTTCACAGGTTAGAAATCTGCAATAACCCTAAATGGACCTTCCGTATGTGTCCACAGTGCGGGGAGAATTTAGGCTGTACATTTTGGGATCTAAAGATGAGCTGCAGCAGAGCTAGGGTAAGGCGCCAACCATTAAAATGAAGATTTGAACGTCACAATATTTAAAGGAAAACCCAATTAGCCTTAAAAACAAAAGTCTGATTCGAACTCAAAAACGTGCAAATGCCGGTGCGATGCTTTATCAGCTGAGCTGTTGCAAATAAAAACGAGGACGGACGTGGTTTGGGCACGAGACGAGGAAGAAGCGCGGAAAAAGAGAAACGTTTTATATCTCAATATCTGAGTGGCAATTCTCCTTACAGCGTGTCATACATATTAATGTATAAAGCATAGGAGTGCGGGTGGGGAGGGAGGGCTGCAGCCCCCACCCCCCCCCCCCCCAAAAAAAAAAGAAAAAAAATTTGGGCAAGTTAGGTTTTTTGGGCATCAAGAGAAATTTGGGGAAAGACAACTTTTAAAGAAGTTTGCACGAGTGTGTGTATGTGTTTTTTTTTTTTTCGAAAATATATATTTTGTTAACCTGAAGTCAGCGTGGTAAAGCCAAATAAATTCACACGAGACAGTGGTTGCCTAGCACGTGATGAGTTTCTGGTTATTTTTGAAGGGGATTATATACCTCTTATTAATCGAGTTCGAGGTCCGTACTGTAAAATACGGACCGAGTTTTTTCCTGTCGATTTATGGCCCAAGCGTGAAGCGCGCGGGCCATAAATCGACGGGAAAAAACGAGGATCCGTATTTTACAGTACGGACCGAGAAAACGAGGTTAATAAGATATTTATTATATCTCTGGAGTCATTTTGGCGACCAAAACAAACTTTAGCGGGCCGTACAGTGAAGTACGGCCCGCTAAATTGACCAATCACAGCGCGCATACTAACTGAGAGATATAATAAATCCCGATATGCATGCACATATTTGCAATTGTGTTATTGTTGGGCACTATACTGTATTGCACTGCAATAAGTAATGTGTTTGTGGTATTTCCAGTTTTGAATTAATTAGAGTCAATTTTAGTATAACTTACCAGAATCATATAGCTCAAGAATGATCTATTTGATATGTTCCTGGAGTTTTCTAAAGTGGAACATATCTTTGCAGTGATACCTGCGACATCATGTTCCGCAGAACGACCATTTAGTGGGCTGCGCAGATTGACAACTCACCTCCGCAGCACCATGGGGCAACCACGTGTCAGTAACATTGCACTTATCAACACTGAAAGGGGCTTTAGAAAACAGTCCTAAGAAAATGCGCGCGCTGATTGGTTAGAATTCGTGTTTCTATTTGTTTAATAGAAACACTCGTGAAAGTTTGGGAGAACTCGAAAAAGCTGTGGGAATACGAGCCGCAGGCGAGTGTTCCCACAGCATTTCTCGTTCTCCCAAACTTCCACTCGTGTTTCTATAACTCGATAGAAACACGGTACATGTTTTCTATTTCTTAAATACCAACTGACCAACAATGATATAGATCGAATCATCGATATGTTTGGCCGTCGAGATGGCAGAGACAGCTATTTCTTTTAACGCGTTTTACGAGCTCATATGATAGTCTCATATTTAAGAATATTTCCACTTCATATGTAGACCTATGTTAGAGCATCATATGACCCTCGTTTCTTTTCGACTGCTTGGTAAAAATTTGGGCAACTTGCGAGAATTTTTGGGCAAATGGTTCACCACCCCCCCCCCCCCCCCCTGGCAAAAATTGCCCGTACGCCTATGGTCTGAAGATCGTGGTGCTAGATTAGTATTTTTGTATCTCATTGAGTTCTCAGATTTAAAGGAGGAATGCAAGTGGGAAATCTCTACGTACACTGATTGCCATCTGTGTCACACTGGAGCTTTGCCCTTAGTTTTCTGCGCTCGTACTGTTCTTTTTTCAGATGGCGTATTTATTCGACAATCCCGCCACAGTAGCATATGCTGTTTTTGTGTCCTTTTGGGGTGAGTCTTGGTCGTTACTATTTAAAACATATTACTCATCTATTACTGATCAGGCAGTGTTCTTCGTTTATTTCAGTTCAACAAGTAAGAGAGTTTTTCAAACCGGTAAACCACTCGCGTAACTTGAATTTTCAAGAATTTCAGGCCATTTTAGGTGCTGTTACAGGCGGTAAATTTTACCAGTTACCGCCTGAAAAGGAGAATACTGTCAGGTTAATACAAGCCCAGACGCGTTTGGAAGAGTTCTAGAGCAGAAGATTGAGTTATTCTGACCTGCTCGAGAATTATGAAGTTATTGGTTAGATTACGATATATGAGACAGAAGGGATTCCCTTTTTGATCCATGCTTACGGTAGCTTCAAAATAAAGAAAACGTCCAAATCTTAAGCCCTTAAAGTGACCGCAACCCGCCAAAGTTTGTATGGGAGTGCAAAGACGTTTTGTTTAAGGCGGCCCGTTAAAAGAGCTTTCATTGTAATTTTCCTTAAATTACATTGTAATCATTTCTGTTTCTTTTACAGCCGTGTTCTTCTTGGAGTACTGGAAACGAAAGGAAGTGACATTGGGTTATCAGTGGGATGTGCTGGGCTTTGAAGAGGAGGAGGTAGGTTTTGTTTGTCGACACACACGAGGGGATTGGTCCCTGCGACTTGTCCCTACAACTAGTTGTGGGGGAAAGTCCCATCGTGTGAAGTAGCCATCTTGCCACAAAATCTAATCGCAGGGACCAAAATTTGTCCCACGAATTCAAACTGGTTTGAATTTTTGGGACCATTCCCTGCAACTTGCTCCTCAAAATGTTTGGTGTAAACTGTTCGTGGAACATGTCCCTGCGACCAATTTAAAATAAACAATTCACAGATCGGAACCACAAGCTCCCACAACTCCTTCCGAAGTCTGTATCAAGATGGCGTGACTTCCGGAATAATTTCTTTGATGTTTCCCCCCGGAATTAAACCAGTTTTTAAATCATTAACATGAGAAGTGGAGATCTTGATCGAATTTTGGCTCCTTTTTATTTGTGTTTTGCCAACATCTGATCGGTAAGAAAGCGTTTTCTTCCACTGATATCAGAATTGAATCAGAAACAATTCAAGCACTGAATAATCTCGCCGAGTAATCTGCGGTTTGTACTGAGCTGATTTATTTCAATGCTATATTGCTATTTTAATAATTTTGGTTTCTTAAAAAAGAGGCAGAGTGAAAGGATGATACCGTTTGCCCCCAGTTTTTGCTACTTTCCTATGCAATCGGTCCCTGTGTGTAAACACTTCTAGAGACTTGTCCCTGCGACCAGTCCCTTCGTGTAAACTCTTCAGGAGGCTAGTTGCAGAGACTAGTCCCCTCGTGTGTTCCAACCTTTAAGTGTGGTTGTTGAATTCTTTATTGGTGAATGAAACCATACAGGGTGACCATTAATTGTTTTGAAAACTACTAAACAGTTACAGTATTGTAGTAGTGTTCGTTTTACTACAGAGTTCGATACGTTGTAACTTTTTCATAAAGTGTATCAAATAATGTGTGATTGTTCCTAAGAAATCTATCGAACAGTACTGTATTGTGGTATGATTTGTTCTACGTTGCCGTGTGGTTGTAACGGTTTTCAACTGTGGATCAAACCATGCAATATAATAACCATTCCTTGGAAAGCTACTAAACAGTACTGTACTGCAGTACTGTTTTATTTTATTATACAGTTTGTTCTTAATAATTTTCAATTCGCTGTAAGGCCGTTGAATGGTACCACATTGACTGTTCGTTTAATGATACTCCTAAGAAAAGCATTCCAAGACATCGTCGGCAAGTTATTACCGACCTCTTATTTGAGCGCTTATACTAGAAGGCTTTTCTTCTAACACAGGAGAGACCACGGCCTACTTTCGCCGCCTTAGCTCCAGCAGTGGAGAGAAATCCTGTTACTGGACTTTTGGAACCTCATTTTCCAAGCGAAAAACGATTTCCAAGGATAGTTTCAGGAATTGCTATAATTATATGTATGGTGAGTGCTGCACCGAGTCTTGACGAGTCGAAGCTCTTTTGTTCCTCTAACATGCCTGCAAAAATTGCAACGCGCTCATTGGCTGAGAGCACGTCAATTAATCCCAGACAGCGCTACAAGTTGAAATTGAGTGCCGAAAGTTCAAATTTAGTGTAGAAATTTGAAATAAAATTTTAACATGTATATATTATTGGCATATAAGTAAATGCTTTTGAGTGCAATTTTGTATAAATAAGCACTCGTAAATTTTTCAGACAACAAATTGCACTCGCCCTACTGGCTTTCCAGTCAAAAATTGAAACACAACAAACTGGGTAATTCAAACGGGCTGATTAAGTAAGTTATACCACCGTAAGGTGAAAGGGAGGTGCTGACGTTTCGAGCGTTAGCCCTTCGTCGGAGCGTCAGCACCTCCCTCTTACCTTACGTTGGTATAACTTACTTAATCATTTCGTTTAGTTTACCCAATTTCTTGTCCTACAAAATTCTATTAAGCGGACACTTAGGAAGGTCTCGAGAGTGTCCTTTTAAAAGAGGCTTCACTGTATTTGAAACCTCGTTTAATCGATGCCGATTTCCCTTTTAAACAGGTCTCGCTGGTCGTCTTATTTATGGTAGGAGTGATAGTATACAAGCTGCTAATAATTCATCCTCTCTACGTCAACGAAAATCTTCAACAGTACGCTCAGAACATCGTGTCGATCACAGGTTCAATTATGAATCTGATTATCATCATGATTCTAAGTAAGGTGAGAACGTAGTCACTTCCGGGAGGCAGTTCCTAGAAATTTAAGAGTTCCAGTGGAAATAAACGAGTATTAGATGGCTCGTTCCGCGGGTGGGCGAGATGAGGGTAACCTGCCCGCTCGGGATTTCCCTCTTTGTCCCGCAAAACAAAACAAAACAAAATGGCCGTATCATAAATACTTTATTGACCAACTTGAAATTTGTGATGCCTGGATACTGGCCTCGTTGCGTTTCATTGACCTCGTACAACAAAAACACTAAGGAATAACTTGGCAAATATGCAACCATCTTCATCGCACCCCTGGTCAATAACGCATACGATATCTTCAGTGCTTTGACCATTCCATTCAACCATCAAAGGGCAATCTTCCCGTTTCCAGTACGATAATAGCAAATTGTCAACAAGCAGGTTGAAAGAATCAAGAAAGTTAAAAAGCCAAGTAAACTGATTTGATCTCACTCCAAGTTCTCCGAACTAATCGATAAAGTAATATGGGGCACGCACTAAGGAGAGTTTCTACTCAGATCTTAGGAGCAGAAATGTTTCTTGGTTGAAATCAGTGCATCACGACTTCATATGATTTGTCTGCGTCAAAAAGACTCGCGTTTACGACTAAAGTAGCTAGGTTAATTTTTCGTTTTTTTTTTCTTTTTTTCTTTTCTTTTTTTTCTTTTTAGGTTTATGATAAACTTGCGCTTGTGCTCAACCACTGGGGTAAGTCTCATTTTCCGAATTATTTCATATTTTTATAATAAGGAATTTTCCCTTTAGGAACAGTGTAAGTCGGTTAGGTAGGAACCCTCATACTAGAATAACATTTTTTAACGTAATTAGAACCAGTCTTGGGTTACTGGAAACTTCACCTAACGATATGATTTTCGCGTAGTGAATAATAGGAACCTATTGGGATTGAGGATTACGAATCATGTTAGAATTCTAACGATTAAATTGCATTGCCTGTGGAATTTAAACAATTTAATATATAGATTTAGCCAAGCCTAAAAGCGGGGCTCCCGTTAGTACTTTCATTTCACTTTAAACTGTAAAAGCATTCTAAAATATTGCGAAGGAATTCACAAACGTTTTTAACTATAGTTAAGTGTCGAGGTCGGTTAACTTGCTATGATTTTTGTCTAAACTTTCGTCTGCCATTAGTACGGTCTTTCTACCTACAAAGTCATGGAGTATATTCTACAAAAAAAACAGAAATTATCAATGTACTGTATTCTATTCCTGATGAAATTAACCATTCTATTTGCGTAAATGTATTTAAAAGATTTGTACACCCTACTGGGAAATGCAGGACACAACTCTTGTCATTTTCGTGTTAAAACGAACACCTCGGTAAAATAAATATTTACTCCAAGCAGGGTGCAAAGAAAATTAATTTTACAGATTGCCCTTCGGCATCAACATCTACCAGCCCGAAAAACATTTTTCACGAGAATGAAAAAATAATTATTAATTATTCTTTTCTTAATTACATTGTAAGTTTAAAAAATTACTGCCTTCATTTATTCACTACAATCAGCTGTAGTTAATTAACAAAAGAAATAAATAACCGTAAAAGTGTGAACTATAAGTAGACCTGGTCCATCGCAACACGTGAATGACTAACATACATTTGAGACATTTTAGAATTTAGAAGAACATTTTTTACGAAAACAACGGCGTTGAAACCAAAGTTCTCAATCGACACAATTGAATGACAATAAACTAAATGACAATATGACAATATGACTAAATGACAACGTCGACAACGCGAAAAGCTGCCAGTGAAAGCGCTACATTCTGCAATTTGCCGCCAAGAGAAAATTCCCGCGGGAGTATTTCTTAGCCGTCAACAGGGGAGATGTTTATATGATTAAAGGACATAAAGATTTGAAATCTTTCATCAGTTTGCTTCTCATTCAAAAGTAGTGCATTCAGAAGATCATTTTTCTGAAGAAGGTCAAGTGTCAAGTTTAAGGGAAAGTGCGAGTGCTGAGTCACGCATCAGTGAGCAAATATTATTCAGACAAAACTTATGCAAATTTGTGGTCCATAGCACGGAGTCCTTCCACTTTTCGGCTTTCTTCGCTACAATTTTGTCTGTTTTCCACAGCACGGAGTCTTTCCGCTTCTCGGCTTTCTTCGCTAAAATTTTGTCTGTTTTCCACAGCACGAAGTCTTTCCCCTTCTCGGCATTCTTCGCTACAATTTTGTCTGTTTTCCACAGCACGGAATCTTTCCGCTTCTCGGCGTTCTTCGTTAACATTTTGTCTATTTTCTCGAGCCCGGACTCTTTCTGCTTGTCGGCGTTCTTCGCTATAATTTCGTCTCCTTTCTCTTTCCCGAGCGCGCCTTCTTTGGCGATCTACTTCGCTCATTCTTCCTCAGTTAATTCTTGCTCTCTTTCCCGTTGCTCTTCACCTGAACCCTGTGTTCTGCAAATTATATTTTCTCTGCTATTGTTTGTTGACATAGCAATAGAAATTGTTTCGTTTATCCTTTAGTAAAACTTTAACAGTGTAGAGTTGTAATATTGTGTCTCAAAACGACAATGAACTGAAAATTTTTTTTTCAGTCGTCAACGCAATTTCCCGCCAAAAATATGCGGGCTACCAGAACAGCTTCCAAATAAATCACGTCACCTCGATGAGTTGACACATGAGCCCACAATCTGGTCATGTGATGCTGGTCAGTGGCTATCCCGTTTTGACAGCTGTCAATTGACCATATTGTGAATGTCCAATATAAAAGATGTGGATTTGCCAAGACAAGCCTGAGATACCCCTCCCTTCCTTTTGATAGTCTCCCCTACCCTACCCGTACAATCTGTAGACGCGTACGTACGTACGCTCGGTCAGTCACGTGACAACCAAACGAAAAGAGGTTGACCATATTCCATGAGTATGGGGATTTAGATTATGATTAGATTTAGCGGGGCTCCACGCGCGCTTCGCGCGCGGGAGCCCCGCTAAAAAGATGTCAAACATTCACTTTTTTATAAGAACGCAATTGAAATTTTGTCAAAGTTTTTCCCATCATATAAAACATCTTCAAATTACTGTCTCGTATACAGGGTGTTCATTAGGCATCGGAGATCGGAGAATTCTCCGGCTACTACGAAGAATTTTCCGGTCAAATTTAGATGGCCTGAGCAACTTTTAAATTCAGACATGGAGCGCGTTCAGAATATTCTCCTGTTACTTTACACAATTCTCCTGCTGCTACAATTCTTATTGAAAACCCTGCGTATATGTAAAACTGGCCTTATTTTGCTTCCTAAATCCAGCCAAACAAATTTCAGTTTCTTGCTTGCTGCATTCGGCACTTACAAGTGAAACAATTCTATGGGATAGACCGGACAATAAGTAATGGTAATAGGACTGAGTGGAGTTCAATTCGGTCTGTAATCATACGAGTGATTAACAAAATCGGACGACCGCGTAGCGGGAGTCCGATTTGTTTAATCACGAGTATGATTGCAGACCGAATTGGACGACACGAAGTCTTATTACCAATTAATCATAACTTTAACAACATTTGTGATATATACTTCTTTTTTTTTAAATCAAAACACATGAAATTCCAATATTTTTTATGCCAGAAGTGAAAAAAAAAGCCATTTAAGCGCGTGCGTGATGGCGCGTACTGTCCAATTACTCAGGCGTGACGCGTACTGTCCTATTTAACTGTCCTATTAAGGCTGAAATCAGGGCAGTTGATAGCCAATCAGATTTGAGAATTTTGTTATAGTTATGATTACAAGTTTAATTGCACGGTTAAGTCTCCCAGATTAACTTGGTTGAGACGATTATAGAATAGTTTAGATTAAAGAATCAATTCATAAGTGAAATACTTTTCTACACATTTGCCGGTATTAACCGGACAGTCACATAACTTTTGGAGGGCATATAGTTTATTTGTGGCCCAAGAAGCATCATTTGCGCCAGAACGAAGCGAGGGTGCGAAATGAAATGCAAATGATGCTATGCTATATGCCCGACAAAAGTAATCTGATTGTCACTATTATCAATACACAAGGCCAAATCGTACAAATTCATTTAATAAGGAACAATGTTTAGCAGAGATGTAGCATGAAACTATTGTATGGAAAGTTGTTGCTACGATACGATCAGCTAAACAAGAGCCAAATAACGTTTACTACTGAACTACAAAAGTGAACAAGTGCAAACGTATCCACAAGAATTCAGCCAACTCTGGCCTTGAAATGGTATAAAGTTGACATCTCTGCAGCCAATCAGAACCAGGGCCGTAGATGTATTCTCAGCCCGCGCACTTCCTAGACTATCCCGTTTGGCCCGCAAAAAGGCGTGTTTTACGGAGGGCAGTTTGTTTGGCCGTGCGTGTATTAATAATAATATTAATTTATATATTCTTTTTCTTAATTAGAAATGCATCGAACTCAAACAGAGTACGAAGATAACTTGACACTCAAGGTGTTTGTGTTCCAATTCATGAATTTCTATTCGTCGATCTTCTACATCGCTTTCTTCAAAGGAAAGTAAGTACTCTGTATTCTTGTGAAGTACTATATAGTTACCTCGCTTTTTCCAAAATGGCGGCCAAAACAAGCCGCCATTTTGAAATGAAAAACAACGCCGAGAAGACCCTGGGAATGAGTGTGGTTACAGTGGCGTAATCCCCAGGCTTTCTCCTTCTTTGTTGTTCACGCGGAGTGTGGAGAAAACTGTCCCCAGGTCTCCATGCCAAATTTGAGGGTTTTCAGGATCTAAGTCATTGTCACATTTTATAAGATCTTGCTGGTTGTCGCCGTTTAGAAATAGCACATAAGCCATTCACAGAGCTTGTTACATTACAACCGTTGAGCCAATGACAGATCGCGTAGTGTTAAATTTTGTTTCATCTAAGTGGAAGTAAATATATCGATGTTCTAAATTGTCGATCAGTTATTAAATATGGTTGACCCTCCATAATTTCTGTTCCACTTGTTGTGCAGAATCATTGGCTACCCTGGAAATTATGCCACGATGTTCGGGCTCAGAGTGGAAGAGGTAAGATCGTCCACTTCATCTCATAATTTAAAGCCTAACAGTGTCTCACTGCTATGTACCATGCTCACTACATAAAGTTGATTATTCTATATCATAGATGCAAGAATTCTAAAATACGCAAATATTCTAAAAAGCGAACTCACCGTAAGAAACGAACGCTACTGTTTGGTGATACAATATGGTAATGCACATTTTTGAAAGTATGGGTTTTTTAAAAGGTTCATTTTTTTTTTCACTTCATATCTCAAGAAAACTAGGAAAAGAAATCTAAACTTTCCTCGCAGGAGTGGAACCTACGGCTACGACCCTCCAGTTTCTAGTTTGGAAGGCTGCTCCTATGCTAAAGTAAACTCATGGGAGTAAAGCCATTAGATAGGGTTGATAGGACAACAATCCTTCTAAGGAATTACCATTTAAAGTTTTTCCTTTCTCCTACATAGGCATATAATAGAGTTGCTGGCCACTTTAACTCTTTTAAGAATGGCCAGATATTAAATTAAAATATATTCAATTATTATTATTATTATTATCTGATTTTATTATATATTATTATCTGGATCTGAGTGGTTCTTAATCCTCTTAGAGAGTGTCTTTCATTCCACTATGTTACTTTGGAAATTTTGTGTGTTTTATCTGCTCGGAAACATTCTTACACGTGTTAGTAAATTTGTTACCACTTTTGCTGTAACGATTGCAACGAAACCTTAGCAGCCGGCCTTTACGTTCGCGAACGAAGAAATTTTCAATTCGCCTTTTAAAAGATAAAGAAACCCTTCCTGCACTGGCTTACGGTGGCCCAGGAGGTTCATTGTAGTGCTGTAAATAAAGAAGTTGCTGCAAACTTTAAAAAGGTGCTGTAGATATAAAATAGCAGGTACAGATTTCAAAAGGACGATGGCATTTAAGTTTTAAGTAGTATTTTAAGTATTTTATTAGCAGCAATGGCCCTTATAAGCCACTGCACTCTTTCCAAGGAGACTTTGTACACTGATCGAGACCCATAAAGCTAAAGAGAACGCCAAGAGTCGTTGGCGGTGGGTAGCTCACTGGTACTGCGGATGGTGCAAGCACTAGCAAGTCAAACAAATGCACTGCATTTAAAAAGACACTGAACGGTACTCCCTCCACAACACAAAGGCAACCAAGTAATAGTTTTCGCAAGACACACTCTGAGCTGTGTGTTTGTGTAACGTTGTTTAATTTGTTGTGCCGTTACAGTGCAGTCCCGGTGGATGTCTCATGGAGTTGGCACAACAGCTTGGTGTCATCATGATCGGTAAACAAGTCATTGGAAACATACAGGAAGTTCTCGTACCGTAAGTACAATAGCATCCTGCTAGCAAGAATTTTCGGTTTTTTGACAAGGACGTTGCTAGGTAACGTGATGATGTTGCTATGACAACCGTTCCTTTCGGACTTTCTGTAATTGGTTGTATGAATCCGTCGGAAAATTGTTTTTAAGAACTAATGTCGATTTTTTTATGATTCATGTTATCTTTTAAGGGAGATAAAGCAGTACATGAAGAAAAGAAAGAGAGGCGTCACTGGTAACGATGTAAAACCGCGTTGGGAACAGGACTATGATTTGTTGGAAAATGAAGGACTGTTCGCTGAATACCTGGAAATGGGTACGTACCCCTACTTCGCTCGCCTCTTGAAGGTTAAGCATCACATCTGCAATAGATTCTTGTTGGCTCATAACTTTCGGGTTGAACTAACTTGCAGTACAGCTAAAGTTGGAAGACCATGCAATGTTTAACACGTTCACGGTCTTCTTTACATCCTGGACTTACATAGTAGCGACTGTGATTGCACGAAATGTTAGAACCATGCGCTACGATAGGACATCACTGTTCAGTAGCTTTCCATCGAATGGTCTGTATTATTGTTATTGTAGAAATTTTACCACCTCTGATGCAAACCCTATTCAGAAGAAAACTGTATTGCTTGTAGTATCAGAGGAAACGTTTCCCAGATTAGGACATACACCCCCACCCCATAACAGTATATTATGTTAAACCAGGAGCCCATCACCAGCAGCGTTCCTATGTGTTGGATGGTGTCCCCAGCACAGTAGCAGATGTGGTTATTTTTAGAACTCGTATTTCCCGCGAAAACGTTTCGCACGATCCGTCGCTATCATCCGCCATTATAGAGCGACAGTAGAAATTCGCATCAGAATTTAACATGTACGTAGCACAATTTGATTGGTCGCTGTAATAATATATTTGTTTTCTTTGCCGCGAGATAGAAGTTTAAAAAAACAGCACCATCTACTAGTGTGCTGGGGCAAAGGGCTAATATGGGAGAGGAACGCTTGTGGTGATGGGCTCCTGGTTTAACGTAGAAAAAAACAGTAATAATAATATCAATACCAGTAATAATAATAGTAATAATAATAATAATGGTGATAATGATATTAATAATACAATAATAATAATCATGATAATAATTACAAGAAATGAAAAAGTACAAGAAGTGAAAATAGTATAATAATAAGTAAATACATTAATTGGGGTTTAATCCCTGATAGGAAAAACCATTATGAGTTCTTTGAAAACTAGCTTTTGCGGGAGTATTTCTAGTTTATTTTTCTTGTAGAAATTATGGGGTGAAATAAAGTATTGTTGTTGTTAGGCACACAGCATAGTTTGACCCTCAGATGGATAAATCTGAGCCACACTATAAAGCAAAACAAACAGTACCACAGTGCAGTAGTGTTCAGTGGCTTTTCAATCAATGGTCACACTGAATAGTTTGATCGACAGATTGAAAAGTTAGAACCACACTGTGGCATTAATTTCCTATAATAAGGTATGCAGCCCGACCATTCTGTGTAAAGCAGCTTTCCACAGAATGGTCGGGCTGCATACCTTATTATAGGAAATTAATGCTTCATGAAATAAACGCAAATTTGGGAAATTCGCGTTAAATGTTTGGAGTTTATCAAACATTTGGGGCAAAAACAATGGAAATTATCGTCGCGGAAATCAACGCTCCACTTAATAAATGGCGTGGAAATTAACGCTCCACTAAATTAAGGGCGCGGAAATTTATTGTGAACGTTAATTTCCGCGTCCTTAATTTAGTGGAGCGTTAATTTCCACGCCATTAATTAAGTGGAGCGTTAATTTCCGCGACGTTAATTTCCATTATTTTTGCCCCAAATTTTTGATACACTCCAAACATTTTTGACAACTGGGAAACAGTAGCTTTTTTATTTTGCGCACTACTTTCTCACAGTTTAAACAGTAAACCGTTTACAATGTTTCTGTTTCTTCGTCACTGTCGCTGTCAGAAACATACAAAAAAGTTTGCGTTTTGAACAGTTTGGATATTTTTAGCATTGTTTTATCAGTGTACAGATCCACCGGTATCTGAAAGAATGCTAAAAAGATCCATAGAAATAGCGAGATTAGTTTCGGTTTTGGATTTTGTTAACTTGTTAACAGTGCGTGACAATAAATTTGTTCCTGTTGTCTCTACAAGTTCCGTTTCTTTGTGTGGTCGCGTTAATTTCCTTCATTTTGAAATTTAAGGATCTCTTTCGCGTTAATTTCATTTATTGGAAAGTAATTTTTCCTTCACTTCGCGTTAATTTAAGTCGCGTTAATTTCCAATACCTACACGAGCGTTAATTTCCTATGATAAGGTAGTTTGGTCCAGAGATAAAAAAAAAACTAGAACCGCACTGCACAGTAAATCAAACTTCTGGTTCGTTAGAATTACACCACAGCAACCCAAGCAGGAGCCATTGAACAGTGCTGTTCAAAATGTCAACTGACAGCTCAGAAATCCCGGCACTAAAAAAGAAAGACTTTCGCAAAATGCTTTTTCTCGCTGACACTCTTTGCTTTCTCATTTTTTTTTATTTTTTTTTTTCTGCACAGTAATCCAGTTTGGTTTCGTTACAATCTTTGTCGCCGCCTTTCCTTTGGCGCCCTTCTTCGCTCTCGCCAACAACATATTTGAGATCCGCATCGACTCCGACAAGTTTGTGTGTGACCTTAGGCGACCTGTGGCTCACCGAGCTCAAGATATCGGAATCTGGTTCACTATACTTTCATCTGTGGCAAAGATCGCTGTTATTAGCAATGTAAGTGTGGCAATTTTCTCGTTGTCGCCGGTGATTCCCCCATTTATTAGTAATAACACAATACATTAGTATGGGTCGATTGGCCGATTACTAACATCCGATAACATTGCAGACACGTAAAAGTTTCGCTCCTTTCCTTGGCGGAGACAATACCTCTGCAATGTCGTGTTTTTTAGCATTCTAAAGGATGGTCGCACTGTATGGTTTGTTCCAGAAATGGAAAAGTTAGAACCACACTGTATAGTAAAACAAACAGTACCACAGTACAGTACTGTTCAGTAGCTTTCCAAAGAAAGATTACACTGCATGGTTTGATCCACAGATGAAAAAGTTAGAACCACACTATATATAGTAAAACAAACAGTACCACAGTACAGTACTGTTCAGTAGCTTTCCAAAGAAAGATTACACTGCATGGTTTGATCCAAAGATGAAAAAGTTAGAACCACGCTGAATAATAAAACGAATTTTACTATAGTATAGTAATGCTCATAATCTTTCCAATGGTTACACTGCATTATTTGATTTAGGGATGAAAACGGTGAGCAACAGCGTATCGTAAAACCAGCAGTACCATAGTATAGTTCCGCTTGGTAGCTTTGAAAAGAGTGGTCCAAACTTCATAGTTTGATCCACAAACGAAAGGATAAAATCTCACTTTCTGGCAAAACGAACGGTACTTTAGTGTGGCTTTCCAATGGTGTAATGAAACGTTGTGGTCTTTTTACAACCATGCACTTTGCACTGAAACACCGTTATTTCTACCGTACAATATCGGGGTCATGCCCGGTGTAATATAATTTATCCATTTTCTTTGTTAGTTAGGGTTAGGTGCATTGTTAAGCGTGCTTTGTGTCCTTTGTTTTAGGTCAGTTGTGTGAAAAAATTATATTACACCGGAGATGAGCCCAATATTGTTCAATAGCTTTCCTACGAATGATAACACACAAGAGAAAATGAAGTAAGAGAACGCATCTTCCATACTGGGTTCTCTTACTATGATAAGGGAACAGAATCTGACTGACCAATGGCTGATGTCCTTCTCATCACGTGGTTGTAATCTGAATGCGCCATGTGGAAACCGCGCAGCCGTGGAACGAGATATAAAAATAGATTTCGCGCTAAAAAGAGATTCTGTTCTCTTTCCTCATTTTCTGTTGTAACACATCAAGTTTGTTGCCGAAGTTTCTTTTCCTTTTGGTTGAATTCCCTGTGTGTCGGAGATAACAATATGACATTGAAAAGTTTCAACGCGCTGAGTGGCTGAGAGCACGTCTATTCATCCAAAACAGTGGCGAAAATTGGAATTCCGAGTGCAGAAAGTTGCAATTGAATGTAGACATTTGAAATCACCTTTCTGTATGTATATTATCAACAAACGATCAACTGCTTTTGAGAGTAATTTTAGCACTCGTTAATTTTTCAAAGACATCAAATTGCACTCGCCCTACAGGCTCCTGTAATTCTTTTAGTCTTTAAAAAATTATTTGTGCTTATTTATTCCAAATTGCACTCGAAACCAGTTGATTACCCATACGAATCGCATATACATGTAAAAGAAAACTCGCATTTTTCATTGGCTAACGAAACGTGGGTATTTGTATGTGTATAATTAAATGGTGACGAGGAAGTGAAATTATTGTCTAATTTCACGAGTATACATCATTTGATTACCTATTTTAAAATATCATGGTTGACAAATTACTCCTTAATATTTTCAAACCCAGACGCCATTTTGGCACCATGGTAGAAGTTGCCATAACAACACTGTAACTTCACGTGTGAAATTATAAATTAGTATAGGTAATAGCATGGTTTGTAGTGATATTTGGTATAAATACCACGAGGGATATTTCAAAATTGTTGCACGTAATTTCAAGAGCTGTTAGGCGAGTGAAATTTGAGACAATTTTGAAATATCTCGAGTGGTATTTATGCCAAATATCACGTACAAATCATGCTATTATTTGTTTATACCACTGCTCTTAGCCAATCAAATTACAGAAATTTCTCATGTAGTAGTGTAAACGCTGAAATTTCGCGCCAAAATTAAGGAGTAATTTGTCAACCATGATATTTGTATAGGTAATCACATGATTTCGAGTGCAATTTGGGATAAATCAGCACGAGTAAATTTTTCAAAGGCTAACCAAATTGCACGAGCCCGTAGGGCGAGTGCAATTTGTAGTCTTTGAAAAATTTACGAGTGCTGATTTATCCCAAATTGCACGAGACAAATCATGTGATTACTTGTTAATAATATACATGCAAAAATTTGATTTCAACTTTCCGCACTCAATTTCAATTTTCTGCACTGTTTGGGATTAATTGACGTGCTCTCAGCCAATGAGCATGCTGAAATTTTTGCATGTATATTATTAAGCATGTAATTGCACTAGCGCTTTTTTTTTCTCGCGGAAGAACACATCGACAGGGTAACAAAGCAACAATTATTTTGATTTTCTTTTATATATGCGATTCACGAAAATTCATTGCCAGACTTGTTAATTCCTCTTTAAATTTCACGTTGGAAATGGATATCGGTTTTTCGTTTGAAATTAAACATGGAATTCACACGAATTTTTCATATTTATAATGAACATTTCTGTTTGGTTTATTGCAGGCTTTTCTCATAGCGTTTACTTCAAATTTCCTACCTAAGTTGTTATACAAAGCAAGCATCTCTCCTGATGGTAGTTTGAGGGGTTACACCAACTTCACTTTGGCCTGGGCACCACCCAATACTACGTCACAGCCCTGCAGGTACGACCGCTGGAACCCCGATATAACGATGTTCGATTTAACGATATCCCCGGTATAACGATAAATAAAATGTCCCGGCATAATTTACAGTAAAGTGATGGGACAGAACCCCGATATAACGATGCTCGATTTAATGATATTCCCGGTATAACGATAAATATGCTATGTCCCGGCAAAATGTACAGTAAAATGTATGGGACAGAACCCCGATATAACGATCTTCGATGAAACGATATTCCCGATATAACGACCAGTTTTTAGCGCAACGAGGGAAAAATCTTCCCCGATATAACGATATTACAGTGTCAGTAAAAAGTTAGAATTTAAACAAAACATTGAATTTAATACGAACAGCGAAAAGTAAAGACGATTACAGTCGCAACTTCAAATGTTTATGTTTTGTTCTGTTTCTCTTTACGATTCATACCACAGACTTTGTTGTGTAACCTTGATAACGTCTAATGCTTTGCAAATTGTTGCTTGAAACGCTATGTTTGTAAGTCATTTGATACTCATTACAAGTTTAATTGAACAATATGTAGTAAAAAATGTACATGTTAATTTTACCCCGATATAACGGATATTTTCGGTTATTTTACGGCAATATCGTTATATCGAGAGTCTCGATATAACGATACCGCAATATAACGATATCATTTTACTGCTCCCTTGCCATATCGGGGTTCCACTGTAAATTCGAATTGTAATTCGCGTTGTAAATATTGCGACACGAAAATAGCTTATTGGGACCGATAAGTTACGGGTCTTTCGAGGAACGGGTCCCGGAGCTATATTTTTAGATCGTCGTCTATCGAATGTTTTTAAAGTTCTTAGCGTACGAAACAGTATGTGATTATATTGCATAAAATTGAAAAACCAACGAAATTGTAATTCTCGTTGAGAACATTGCCATCATAAAAAAGCTTTAAGGACCCGGCGATAAGTTACCGGACCTTTCGAGAAACGTGGCTCTTCACTTGTCATGGTTCAATTTTCAATTTTTTAATGTATGGTTCAATTTTCCCTGTTACCATTCCCCCCCGCCCCGGGAAATCCGCGGGACAAGTCCAGCCTTTCGGGCCCGGGGGTGGAGAATTCCCTAAGGCAGGTCTGTCCCGGGGGTAGAGGGTGGGGCGAATTGAAAATAATTCCTCTTTGAATAAATAACTCCTCGAAAATGAGTTCTTCGTTTCAAGCTTTCCAGGAGATATTTAAAGGTTGTCGAAGAAACATTCAGCGATCGTTGTTCCGGGGGTGGGGGATTCAATGATTGTCCCTTTCGGCCTGCCCGAGGGCGAGGAATAGACCGCAAAAAAAAAACAATATAATAATAAAATAGAAAGTTGCAAATTCCCAGGGATATGTAATTGGGGTAAAAGTGTGCAATTTTTTTCTATTTTATTATATTTCTAGCTGACACGAATACATAGACGTCATACAAAACAACTAATAAATGCTTTGCATTCGCGCGATAATAAAAACGTGTCATTCGTTGAAGATATATAGTGCGTGTTCCATTCATCGAGGCTTCCGCTTATGTCATCTCATTCTGAGCCATTGCTCAAGTCTCTCAGACTCCTAAAATTCTCTGATATAATTACCTCCGCCAATGAGGTTATGTTTTCACGCCTGTCTGTTTGTTTGTTTGTTTGTCTGTCTGTTAATCGTTTTACCCAAAAACTAATCAACGGATTTGCATCAAATTTGGTGGAAAGGTCGCAAATATACCCAGGATCAATCGATTAAAATTTGGGATTTATCCGGATTAAACTCCGGATCTCAGATCCAGATGAGTGTAATATCAGGTGTACATATGTGGCGGGGCGGAGGTATGCGCTCTACCGAGTGTCCTTCTAGTTGTATCTATGTTCCTTCTACTCATAATCTCCCTTGGGTCACCTACTCGGTTAGTTCCATGAACTATTTAGGTGTCCCAAACTCTGCACAATGAACCTACAATTGAAATTTTCTTTTCCTTCACAATCTCTTGATTCTATATTTTAAAGCACCGATCTGTATTAATAATAATTATTTTGTGTGAGTTTAAATAAAAATTGACTTGACTTGACTCATCTAATTTCTAATACTAAGCTTTCTCTGTCAATGCAGGTATATCGAGTTCCGCGACGAATTTGGATATCTAAATAAATTCTACTGGCATTTACTGACATTGAAATTGGCATTCGTCATTATATTTGAGGTAAGTGAATATTGTATTCGTTATCTCCCTCGGTAATGTAAGTTACAGAAGCCAGTGTTATCAACAATGATTTATAACCCAAGCGTTTCGGAGGTCCACACAAAGCCTGCTCTCTCAGCTACGGCCTCTCGCCTCTTATACGCGGGACGGACCATTAGAGAAGTGATGGGGGGGGGGGGGGGCTGGGGAAAAAACAAAAAGAAATTCACGCAAAGAAGGTAAAAAAAAAATTCATGCAAAAGGAAGGTCCAATTGTGACTTTTTCACACGTAGTAAAAAAAATTCGTGCAGGGGGATTCACCTGAAAAAAAAATTCCTGCACAAGCAGTGAGCGAAAAAAAAATTCGTGCAAGCTGAAAAATTCCCCACCCCCCCCCCCCCCATCACTTTTCTAATGGTCCGTCCCTAAGCTGTTAGACAGCGCAGCGGAAAGGAATCCCATGAAAATTCAAGAATAATTTGAGGCGCTAAAAGTTGCACTAAAAGTGTATTCAGATCAGTGAATTCAGATTCAGTTCAGTGAATTCAGTCATTTAGATCTACGTAGCTAGGGATTTATAGTTTGACTTATATATTTTAGTTAAGTTTTGTTTCTTTGAGGGCCGCGTGTATACTATCTGTAGATATTTAGTGTCACCCTCATTAAAAAACGTTTATTATTATTTTTACCACAATTGCTACTAATCTCGCAATCTGATTGGCTTATTTGCTGTTGTCGACAAGAGTCTAGACAACGCTGCTCGCGTCAATGTGTCACGCAAAGCAATAGCCAATCAGAAACGCTCATTTTGGAGAATAAACCAATCAGATTGCGAGAAAGTTATAGACAACGCTTGCTCTTCCTTTGTGTCACGATCTTCGTCACGCTCTGAAAAAAACTTTTTCCTCTACGCTCTTTAACGTTGCTATTGTGGTAAAAAACAAATCGAATGTGGTTTAGCGTTGTCTGTACTCTTACCGACAGCAAGTACGCGTCATCACAGAGGTCAAATTTTCGAAAGGGTTGATTTCCATTGTCTCGTAAGTTTAGTGTACTTATAAGCGTGAATTTAACTGGCTTTTCACGTGTGGATATAAAGTCACGTAAATGTACAAAATAAAAAAAGTTTTTAACTTTTTTAGGGGCTTAGCTAGGGGGGTGTTGGGATGCTCGTAAGAATTCAAGGAAACTGGCGCGACTGGCCACCAAGCACGGGAGTTAATTTTTAGCCCTTTTGTTATGGCAATATGATACAATACAATGCAATGCATAAATTTGTCGAATATTGGAGAACCCCCTGTGTGTACGTTGGATTTACGCGACCGTGGAAACCCACTTTGAAGGAAACAGGTTTAATGAGAATTTGCTACTGTGTTCCACTCAAAGGGCACTTCCTAACATCTAATACCAACTTTTCCTTTCACAGCATTTCATCTTCCTGGTATCTGCGCTAATCGATATGTTGGTACCTGATGTTCCAGGGGGACTGGACGAGACCATCAAACGAGAGACTTATCAAGCAAAACAGATTATGTCTGACCATCACGTGCTAATGGGAATGACATCAAGCTCTGATGACTATCTGCTAGAACTGGATACGTGATAGTTCATATAACCGTTTTTTATAGCGCACCGAAAAATTGCAGAACCTTTCTGAGCTAAGTTGTCTCTAAGCCACTGTTAGCCTTTTAAATACTGTAAGTTTCACGTATAGAAAGGCATCAAAACGGAAAGAGGAAATATCCCAACTCTCAGAATTCTGATAGATGGACATTACCAGGTGGAGAAGCACAGCCCTCAAACAGTGAACACGTTTGAATAACACTGTATGGAGAGTACGACAGTATAGTGCTGTTCAGTATCTTTCCAAAAACTGGTCACACTGCATGGTTTGTTCCACAGATTAAAAAGTTAGAACCACACCGTATGGTGAAACAAACAGTACCACAGTACAGTACTGTTCAGTCGATTTCCAAAGAATGGTCACACTGCATGGTTTGATCCACAGGTGAAAAAGTTAAAACCACACTGTATAGTAAAACAAACAGTAAACCAGCATAGAACTGTTCATTAGCTTGCCAAAGAATGGTCGCACTGCATGGTTTATTCTTGAACGTTGGGGAAACAGGTTGAGTTTCAGTTCAAACTCTTTCGTGAAAACGGTTTGGAGATAACGTTTTTGAAGACATCTTTGTTGAGGAGGACTTTGTCACTCCGTGGTATGAGCAACAGTGTATCCTAGAGGATGCTCTTTGCCAGGGAGGGAAGGCTAAGAAAATGAATACAGGATTGCAGCTGTACAATGAATATTGTAAAACCACAAAGAAACTGCACAGGAAGAGTTAATATAAAATTGCATAGCTTTCTAGTTTAATTTACAACTGAAGGGCCAGATCAGTGGAGTTTTCCTATAAAATCCCTGCCTAGTATTTTGAGATGTCAACTTAATTTTGGGAGGCCAACTGAAAAGCGGATAACATTGAGGTATACTGGGGTTTTAGAAATTAGGAACTGGTATATAAAATTCGCACGCCACTGCTACGCTTCAACTTTTTCAAGATTAAAGAAATTCTACATTGAAGTACGACCCGCTAAATTGACCAATCACAACGCGCGTACTAAGTAAGAGATTTAATAAGTGTATATATCATTCTGGGGTCTCTTTGACCATTTCACTTGCAGAACTGACCAAAATACAACTTCTTCATACAATAATTATCAATACCGAGCCAATCAAGCAATTATTGAGAATTAGTAAATTATCAACTCTAGGATATTCTCCTCGCAGTAAAAAAGTTAACGAGTTAGAATGCAAAGCAGAATATTTGTGTTATTGAATCGCATGTGTGAATATGAAAAATTCGAACTTGCAACGATGTTAAGAACTCCATGGAAACTGACCGGGTTATTTGTTATTTCATTTTGTAATTTGTAAATGTGGCCATAAATTTGCCAGTTTACACTGCTAAGTAAGCGCGGCAAATTCTGGAGAGTTTTTAAGTTGACCAGTTGCAGTCACTGCGGTTAGCGGACTTCACATGTTGTTCTTTGAGATGCAAGACTGAAAATGTTCATCCGCTATTTTGTCGACGACAGCATGATACTCTCATGAATAAATAAAATATGCAAAAGCTTGAAATCGCCAATTTTTTTTCCTTTTCCAAAAAAGCTGGAAACATCACTAAGTTTACGATTTTTTCGTGTTTAGATGGTCAATCTGGTTCGAAAGAAGGCCGTATTTGGTAACTTTGGTAAAAAGAAACACTGAAAATTAAACACGTAAACCGTAAAACTGACGCGCGTGGCTTCCCAGCGAACATCAATCAATTACTATAGCTACACCATGCTGGATAAACAAAAACTACGACAGTTTTATAGAGAAACCATTCCTTAGACTAGTGAAGCAATGCATAGAAATCAAACCACGTAAAAAGGCTAAAAGAAAACTGCATTCCCTTTTCGTGCATACTTTCTATTACGAAAACACACAGAAAGATTAATTATTCGACTGGCTGAAATTCATAGCAGCTGTCACATATGCAATGTACACCAGCAGGTGCATTCTGCATTCTGATTGGTGGAGGACGTGCGCGGGGGCTTTCTATTTTGATTCCTTGCGAACTTTCTTGGGAAGTGATTTTTAATATCTCCTTCGTTCAAATCGATGTGAAAAAGGAAAAAAATCGCTTCGATCTTTTGCAAGCATCGATATACGTCAATTCTTCAGATCTGAAACGCTTTGATGGAGGAATCAGAACTGAGCACAACGCCTTAAAGTTGCCATCTGTGGCGAATGATTCGAGATGTCGAGGTCTTATGGCAAGATGGATGACACGGACCCGCTGGCGGCCAACGACTCAGTGGTATTTAAGCTCTACTATTTTCTTTATTCTTTACTTCAAATCACGAGCTGTGCTTAGAGTCAGAGGATTTTTGATCTGTTATGTTTCTTGCAATCGTTCGTCTGGTTCAAACGTCTTTGATGTCAAACAAACGAAGAGAAAACTAAAGCTCATGACTTATGCGTCAATAATAATCATATTTTCTATGGTCTCATGCGCGCGGATTTCCTCAGAACCTTCTCAGCAGCTAGAATAATTCAAGGAAAACATAACTACATTTGTGATGTCTTTTTGCGTTTTCGTAGTAATCGATAAAAGGAAAAAACAAAACTACGGACGATTTAGAACAGTCTCCTCAAACGGGTGGCTCGATTGTACAATTCAAATTCTGCCAAATGCTGGTTTCAAAATTAATTCGAATGGATTTTAATTATCATTCGTTGCGTCTTCTGAGTCAGCTTTAATTGAGCCAAAAGGGTTTGGTGATTTACTTCAAAAAATTCTTCGATGGTCGTGATCTCGAAAACTGATCAAAGATCGGGCGACATCAAGAATATGGTTCCGATATGATTAAAAATGAATGAGCACGGGCGTCGCATCCCCGGCAGACTGAAAATACCTATTTTGATATTGCAGTTCTTCGTCTGCATCACTAGCTACAAATTTTTCCAGTAACGTTCCCACTGGATTTAAGAATTTTAAAATAATTGTGTGCTTTCCTGTACATTATTTTGGGTTTGAAACATAATTTGCAGGAAAGGTTTCTGCTCTATTTTTAGAAGCAAGTGAATGCGGAAAAAAGAAGCCATTGCAAAGTGATATAAAATGTTCTTGCAAGAACTGCTTTCGAATTCAAATTTGCCTTCAGAACTATTGAGCTAGAAGCCCGATTAAGGCACACAAGAGACTGAGTTTCGCTGATTGCGGCATAAAACTAACTTTAATTTTAAACGTTCGTACTTCCACGGCAATTTTATTTCTATAGGGTTGCTGCGTTTAATTTTGAAAGCAACGTACTAAACCCACCGACTTGCACCTACTTCTGTTAGCTCTTCAGAGACAAAGCGATTTCAAAAACATGTAGACGTGCTGGAAAATTAATTACGAGCAACACGGAAAATTTTTCCCCGTGGCAAGGAGTCTAGGATAACTGGATAAAATGAATAAAGCACAAGCAGTGTGTGTACTCCGTGCAACGCTTCGCTACTACAGTTTGTTTGCAGTGTTACTAAAAAGAAAGGCAAGTCATTTGCATATTTCGCGCACTGCTGGTGTTTTGCTTAAATCTGTTGTTTTCATTGATGTTTAGTGTTTACATCTAAAGAAAATAAACACAGACGGATCGATGAACCCAACTTAACCCGATAGCTGGGTCGATCAATTTTACTTTTTCACTTCGTTCAGTAAACTGTTTCCTGAAGTTAATTATTGACAACGATTCTCTTTTCGACATGAACACTTTTTTGGACACGACGGATATTGCATCTAACTGTCTCAGGGGCACCCAACGTCAATTTTCGGAAAATATCTGTTCGGAAGACGATTGAGATCTAGAATTTTCGGAACATTTGTTAAAAAAAATTTCTTGCTTGTTTGCCTCTCCTAGGATTTTCGAACATCTAAAAAATGCTATTATTGCCCATTTTTAACAGATTTTCAACGTAAAAAGGTCACCTAGAATTTTCGGGAGCCTTTTTTCTGGCTGAAATTTTCGAAAAGGTAAGTTTTGATTGCTATAATTTTCGGATCACAAGACTTTCAGCTAGGAAATCCGAACAGATTAAAAAATTTTAGGGGATAAAAATATGCTTATATCTACCTTTTAAATACTAAAACACTTTAACAATGCTATGTTTAAGTGATTTTGAACTATATTCTCGTTGGGTGCCCCTGCTGTCTGTTATAATCCAAGAAACGTGAAACAAAGATATGAAAAAATGGCACCCTTGTTTTTCCACCAGGTTCATCTTAAGTTACAACACATTAACAGCTGGCAATTACGAAACATTAAAGAAATGTTTTGCGAATTTACGCCACTGCCGATGCATTTTACCCATGGTTTGCTTAGTTTCCCGAATTGTTGTTCTTTGCAAAATAGAATTTTCTTCATGAGCATAATTACGTGCTTTAAAATTGCATGGCACTTAAAAATTGCAGTTAATCCGAAGTCACTTTTCAACTAGGGGTCATCTTTTATTGATCAGATCAGAGGCAAACATTGAGTTCTTATCAATTAGTTATAGCTGCTTCTCAGGGCATTAAAACACTTAACTTTAATACATTATGAAACAGTACTTGAAAATCATACTCTTATTAATTATGATGAGAGATGCCCGTTAAGACTGAGCCAAGCTCAGAATTACATATTTTTGTGGTAGCTATCAGGAAGTGTTGAACCCCATTACTAAAACCCCACCTAACCAGATAAAGGATATGTTTCCTTGGTATGACCGGGACCCAGGGGGGCAGGGGTGGGTAACTGCCATACATGGGCAATATAAGTATGTGCTGTTATAAAGGTTGCGGTTTTCAAGGAGTTCAGTCCAGTATAGGGTATCAGAATCAGAGAGTTTGGGTCTACAACAGGTATCATTTTCCAGAAAACAGATAAATTGGTTGAAAATTTTAGTCCAGACCAAGTGAAACCAGGAATTAACCCCCACCCTCTCCCTTACCCCCCAAAAAAGTAAAATTGGCAATTTTAAATTTTACAATCAAGTCCATTATATCAGAGAAAGTTCTAATAAACAGTTATCATTGTAATTGATGGTAAAATAATGGGAAAATAATGCGAAGGATTTTGTGGATCAAATGTAGTATAGGGTAGTGAAATTCAGCTGAATTAAATCTGGTACAGGCTTAGAGCTTCAGGGTTCCACACTGGGCACATTACCACCCAAAATTTCAAACTCCCTAACATGAAGGTAAAATTATTGAAATAATGAGTTCCGTTGTCTGGCATGAAGTATACTCTCCAAGCAGTACAATATAGAGGATTACATGGTGTAATACCACCTTTCCACTCCCAAGATCTGAGTATCAATTCTCCTTAGCAAGTACCATACATACCATTATATTTAGGTTTGGAGAATATACTGGTAAAAAGCATTGAAAAGAGCTACCACCCTTAACATTATACTATCCTCAGATTATCTCCACAATACTCTATTCTCACAATATGTTTGCTTCAGAATAATTAAGATAAAATAACAAGAAGTTTCATAATTCTCATATGAAACTGAAACAATTAAGTTAACCCTTTTACTCTCATAATACACTTGAAAGAATTACTCAGTTGTGATTGAGCAACATCAGTGTAACACCTAAAGTACACCAAAGTGTAACACCAGTGCAAAAAGTGTAATACCAGTGCAATAAGTGTAACACCAGTGCAATAAGTGTAACACCAGTGTAAAGAGTGTAACACAAGTGCAAACGTGTAACACCAGTATAAAGAGTGTAACGCCAGTGCAAACGTGTAACACCAATGCAAAAAATGTAACACCAGTGCAAAAAGAGTAACACCAATGCAAAAGTGTAATACCACTACAATAAGTGTAACACCAGTGCAATAAGTGTAATACCAGTGTAAAGAGTGTAATACCAGTGCATAAGTGTAACACTAGTGCATAACTGTAACACCAGTGCATAACTGTAACACTAGTGCAAAAAGTGTAACACTAGTGAAACAAGTGTACATGTAACACCAGTGCAAAAGGGTAACACCAGTGCAAAAAGTGTAACACCATTGCAAAAGTGTAACACCAGTGCAATAAGTGTAATACCAGTGTAAAGAGTGTAATACCAGTGCATAAGTGTAACACCAGTGCATAAGTGTAACACCAGTGCGTAACTGTAACACTAGTGCAAAAAGTGTAACACTAGTGAAACAAGTGTACATGTAACACCAGTGCAAAAGGGTAACACCAGTGCAAAAAGTGTAACACCATTGCAAAAGTGTAACACCAGTGCATAACTGTAACACCAGTGCATAACTGAAACACCGGTGCAAAAAGTGTAACACCAGTGCAAAAAGTGTAACACCATTGCAAAAGTGTAACACCAGTGCAAAAGTGTAACACCAGTGCAAAAAGTAACACCAATGCAAATTACAAATCAAAATATCATTTTTTCATGTATAATTATTAACAAATAATCATATGGTTTTCTTGTTCAATTTGTGATTTAACTGTTGTCAGGAGTTTTTCAAAAAGCTTAAATTGCACTCACAGAAGCGGCTCATGCGTATGGAGTTTTTGATTGTGAATACTTGTTATTTATTCCCTAGCAGTAAATTACAGTAATCGTGCATACTCCTGACTTTACCGACTCCCAGTGCGCATGACTGTAACGCAATACAACGACACTACATCTCTCCTTTCCTCTGAATAATGAGCTAGGTAAAAGCTTAACAAAACGAAACTCAACATGTTATTTCCTAGATCTATCAGTCCTTGTCATGTTTACACGAGTTATTTCCGTTAAGCAATTGATCTGAGCAATGTCCAAGTAACACAGTCTTTGAAAAGTTCAAATAATGTTTACACAATAATGTTCCTTTTCACTAAACCACTGATTTGAGCAATGTTCAAGTAACATAGTCTTTGAAATGATCAGGCACTCGTCTTGCTCTTGCTGATCTGCGGAGTGGGGGTAATTCAGCTGGTGTAACTGTAGGTGGTTCAACTGATGCATTTTCAGGTGCTACTGGTGCGTTTCTAGGTGATTCAACTGGTGTAACTGTTGGTGGTTCGACTGTCTCAATGGGTTCAACTGCTTCTGCTGCATCAACGAAAGGTGTAGACTGTTCTTCCTCAGGATGTACAGATATGTTAGAAGGCAGCTTTTTAAAGAATGACGCATTTCTTGTTACGGCCTGTTCTGCATTTTGGGCTGTAATCATGCTTCCTTTCTTGTCTGTGATTTCAAATGGCTCAGGCTTGAATGGTGTAGACATTTTGTTCTGTTTTGGTTGCTTTATCAATACTTTGTCACCAACATTCAGATCTGTGTTTTTGGCATGGTTGTATTTGTCTGCATACTCTTTCATCTTCTCCTTTCTCTTAGCATCAGCTTGTCTGATCTCTGGGGATGCCTGGTCAAACTGCACCAGAGGTAGTGTGGACTTGAGTTTTCGTCCATTCAGCAACTGCGAAGGAGACTTCCCTGTGGTGCTATGAGGGGTGGCCCTGTATTGTCGAAGGAACGTGAACAACTCTTGTTTCCAGTTCTTGCCTTGAACAACAGCTGCCCTAATTGCTTTCTCCAGTGTCTTCATCAGCCTCTCCACCTCTCCATTCGCTCTAGGCCATTCAGGAGTTATTTTGCGATGTGTGAAACCAAATTGAGTGGCAAACATCTGAAAACTTTCACTATTGAATGGTGGACCATTGTCTGTTCTTACTATATCGGGGATCCCTTGCCTGGCAAAGATGCTGTCAAGGTGAGGAATCACTGCCTTTGCTGATGTTGACCTCAAGATTTCAACTTCTGGATACCGACTGAAATCGTCAGTCACGACGAGCAAGTAATCTCCACTTGGAAAGGGGCCACAGAAATCTATGGAGAGCTCTTGCCATGGGCCTGGTGGTAGGGGGGACATTTGCAGAGGTTCGCATGCTGATTTTGGATCGTGGCTCGCAGCTTGGCACGGTAGGCACCCTTTGACAACTTCCTCAACCATTCTGTCTATCCCTGGAAACCAGACTGAATCTCGCAAAAGACGCTTGGTCTTGACAATTCCTTGGTGTCCACTGTGAGCCAGCATAATCATTCGATCTCGTAGCTTCTCGGGAACTATTATGCGGGTCCCTCTCAGAATTACGCCATTTGATACTGATAATTCCTGCTTGATCTGCTGGTACTGACTGACATCTCTTCCAGCCTCATGCCACTTTTGAGTAGCTATCACTCTTGCTAGACTTTCAATGTTTCATCAGCTGCTGTCGCATCTTTTACTTCTTGAAGCGTAATGGCATGGGGCACAGCATTATTGGTTACAAAGTTAATATAGGCATCAGCTCTTGATAAATGGTTGGAAGCCTGCGATTGTGTGGGATCCGGATGGCGACTCATATAATCAGCTGGATTGTTTGCTCCTGGCTTGTAAACAACTTTGGCTTTGTATGGCTGTAGGCATAGCTGTAGCCTCTCAACTCGCGCAGTTGCTTTGCAAGTTGGGTTGTTGAAGATTGTTTCTAACGGCTTGTGGTCTGTGATGACTTTGAAGGATGACCCATAGAGGTATAGGTGGAAGTGCTCAATTCCCCAGACCACTGCCAGAGCCTCTCTTTCGGTTTGGCTGTAGCGGCTTTCACAATCCGTGAGTGAGCGGCTGGCATACGCTACAATGTTTGTTCCTCCATCTGATGTTATTTGCGTGAGAATTGCTCCCAGGCCGACTGGGCTGGCATCAACAATCAGCTCCGTTTTGAGGGAGGGATTGAAGTATTTCATGATTTCTGGAGTTGCCATTCTGGCCTTGAGGCAGTCGAATGCATGTTGATGTTCTGGTCCCCACACCCACTTAGCATTTTGATGCATGAGTTGACGGATTGGAGCAGAGATGGACGCAAAGTTCTTTATGAAACGTGCGAGGTATTGTGCCAAACCGAGGAAGCTGCGTGCCTCAGTTGCATTCTTTGGGGGACTGGCGTTAATGAGAGATGCAACCTTCTTATCATCTGCACCAATGCCATCTGCAGAGAAGTGATGACCAAAGAAGTCAATGGATGATTGGTTGAACAGACACTTGGCAGGGTTTGCGGTTAGACTGTTTTCTCTCATTCTCTGAAGAACAGCTTGTAAAGCATCATCATGATTGGATTGAGTCTTGCCAAACACTATGTCATCGGAATTGTTTCTAACACCGTCAATTCCTTGTAGCACTTCTTCTATGGATTTCTGAAAGATTTCAGCTGCTGAGTTAATTCCAAAACTCAGTCGCTTGTAACGAAACAAACCAATGTGTGTGGTAAAAGTAGTAATGCTCCGGGAGTCTTCGTTCAGCTCAAGTTGGTGGTATCCTTGGTTTAAGTCTATCTTGCTGAAAACAGTGGCTCCGTTCAGATCAACAATCAGGTCTTCTATAGTGGGTACTGGATGTCGCTCACGTTCTATAGCCTGATTGGCCGCTCTCATATCGACACATATGCGTATTCCTGTCTTCTTTGGGGCCACAACTATCGGAGAGACCCAGGGAGTTGGACCTTCAGCTCTTTCTATTATGTCAAGTTCCTCTAGATTCTTGAGCTCAGCCTCGACTTGATCACGGATGTGAAATGGTAGTCTGCGGTACTTCTGTGCCAATGGTTTTGCGCGGTCATTAACATGCAATTTTGCAGTTCTGCCTTTCATCTTTCCAAGCCCCTTAAAGCAATCTTCGTAATCCTTGATGATGTTATCCACTGTGGGTGTCGACACACTGTTAACGATGTGTAGCAGCCCGAGATTAGTTGCCGTCTCATAGCCTATCAGATTTCCATCACATCCATCAACAACGCAAAATTGAGTGACCGTCGATTTGCTTGTTACTCCCGACACGATTTCAGCGTCAAACTTGCCAATGACTGGTAAGGGTTCAGAAGATCTGTAGCTATAGATCCTCTTTGAGGTAGGTGTAATGTGAATGTTTTCCAGCTGATTGAAAGAACATGTGTCGATGACATTCACTCCCGCTCCTGAGTCAATAAGACATTTCACTCTCTTGCCTCCAATGGTTACTGCAGTAAACGGTTGTATCTTGTCACGCATGGAGTGGAGAGTAATACGGTAAGTGTACTCTTCGTCGGTGGATTCATCGCCATCTTTCTCATCCACTGTATTGACTTTCTTGAAATTTGATCTGCTTCGGCATACTTTGGTGAAATGGCCTTTCTTGCGACAAAATTTACAAGTTTCATTCAGAGCCGGACAAGGTCGTCCTTTATGAGGGTAATTTCCTCCACACCTGTAACACTTCTTGTTTTCCGACTTTGGCTTTTCCTCTCTCATAACTTGGACGGCTGCTACTTTGGCTAATTTTTCCTGTTCCTCGATGCCTTTAGCTTGCTTGTCAGACATTTCTAAACCACGGCCATAGTCGAGTAAGGCTTTGAGATCCATGTCTTCTCGTAGAGCTCTTCGCCGTAATCGTGAAGATAAACAGGACACAACTATGTGTGACTTGATTTCTTCATCTTCGTTGGTAAACTCGCATGTTTGAGCAAGACGCCTCAGCCGTGTACAGTAAGAATCTAGCGATTCACCGGAATTCTGAGAAGCATTTCTGAACATGTAAATTTCGTAGGTCTTGTTTACTTTTGGCTGAAAATAGGCATTCAAAGCAGTCACTGCTCTCGCATAGTCCTTCTCTTCTCCTCGATCTGGAAGTGTTTAAAAAATGTCGCTGACCTCTTCACCAGCGGAGTATAGTAGCAGCGCTCTCTTGCGTGTTGCATCTTTCATATCATGAGCGGCGAGATACATTTCGAAACGTTTCAGCCATTTTTTCCAACGTGGGCCGACTGAAGCGTTGTCTTCGTGGACGGAAAATGAAGGAAATGGAGGTAAGACATTCGCCATTCCGCTTCGGTAACTGTGTGGTTGTCCCGTGTAATCTTTTGAGGTAATTTTTTTTTCGATGTAATCTTTCGATGTAATATTTTGACGACAATATATGAGTGTTCAACTTTAGTTTCCCGGCTTACTCAAATGGCGGCCAGCGCACGTGGCGTTGAGAACTGAACATGTTTTGCCACTGTTTATCCAGTGTATTCGATCCAAAGTGACGATTAAGTGAAGTGTTGTTGTAGTGGAATTCGCTTGAGTTATCCTCGTCGCCAGTTATGGAGTCCTTGATTGTGGATACTTGTTATTTATTCCCTAGCAGTAAATTACAGTAATCGTGCATACCCCTGACTTTACCGACTCCCAGTGCGCATGACTGTAACGCAATACAACGACACTACTTTGAGCTTTTTGAAAAACTCACTTGTGCAAATACATCCCAAATCAAGAGAAAATGTGGTAAGAGAATGCATCTTCCATACTGGGTTCTCTTACTGTGATAAGGGAACAGAATCTATTGTTAGATCCAAAACCATTTAACTGACCAATGGCTGATATCCTTATCATCACGTGGTTGTAATTTCAATGTGCCTCGCGGATCTCATTTCTTTTGACCTCGACTTTCCACTTGCGGTATTGGGAAACCGCGCAGCCATGTAACAAGTTATAAATAAATTCCGTCCTAAAAATAGATTCTGTCCCCTTATCATATCAGATGAGGTTATGTTCTCTTTCCTCATTTTCTCCTGCCCAAATTGAACTTGCAACCATGTACATGCCATTACAAAGCAAACAAGATACAACTTCTCTTTGCATGTACTGTCAAAGAACAAATTGATGAAACACTTAATTCTCAAACCCGACCTATCGTAGGAAAACGATCTCCTCGGAGAGGGGGGGGGGGGGGCGTAATCAGAAGATCTTGGAATATTTTGTAAAGGCTTACATGATTCACTACCCCTCGGGATATTTTGTAAAGGCTTACATGATTCACTACCCCTCGGGATATTTTGTAAAGGCTTACATGATTCACTACCCGTTAAAAGAGAACTAATACTGTTCCCCCACCAAATGAGACTAGATTGGCTTTAGGTCAAAATGATCATTGAAAGAAACAAAATATCAACATTTTGAGATAATAGTAATCTTTGACATCGGTCAGTGAAGTACAATGTTCTTATTTACACTCAATAAAATTAATAGTTTAAACCAGCATAGCATCATATACTGTGTCTGATTGTTCACTGGATTGCAATGTGTACTTTTATTGTAATCTTTGAAACGCTGCCTATATTTAATAATTATAAAGAGGCTCAATAGGAAATTCAAAAGGTCTTATCCCTGGGACTTAAACGCGATTAATAATCAAAAGTCTCCACCACAGGCCGACTCTCTTTGTCAAATCCCCTTGGTATGGCTGGCTGGCCAAAAACCCCACCCCATCTCCCCATCTAGATTGACATTGATTGGTGCATAATAATAACTGATGAACTACACTGGACAGTATAATAACATAACATGATAAAACTGATACAACTGCAAATATGAGACCCTACTGCACTATTTTCCAGCACTTTCACGGTAGTCTTATTGTAACATTGAATTCTCCATTTGTTTTAAAACTTGATCAGATGCCAGACAGGCAGGGTTTTTTTCCGACTACATGGTTTAAACTACTATAATCATAAATACACACCATATAACTTTAAATCGCCCAAACTTTCCAATTTATTAGCAGTTTTACACTTAAAAGGTAAATTTTATTGAGCTGGTGTTCACCACTCCTTATCCTTCAAAACCTTCATTTTTCTCACAGCTTTCTTTACATTAATTTTCTTGCATGTGGTCTAGGCCCCAACAAGGTAAACTGTTTAATATTTTATTTTTCACTCTTTTCTTCAAATTTGTCCAGTTTTACGAGTTCAATTTTTCTTGCTAGTTAAGGTTTACATTTTTGTAACATAATATTGGCATAGAATGGATTATTTACAGTGATATAGAGCCATATCTTACAGCCTTCTTAAATTTCATTATAAAGACATTTGAGTGAATTACAATCTGTAAATCTCTCCTGACCTACAGAATTTTGCTTCTCTCTTTTTGTATATATTTAAGACAAAAAATGTTACCCACAATTATTATTGAAAGAGAATTGATTGCAATATTTTAATCAGATTATCCCTATCTTCCCAAACTATGCCAGATTTTTATCCAGTATAAAGATATATTTTGCATCTAAGTTCTTGCAGCACAAATGAAGAAATTTGTTTTGAAATAGGATAAAAGGTCACTTTCATTGTTCAGCCATTACAAAGTCAAAGTAAACAGTACTATAACTAAAGCATATAAACAGATGTCAGTAGGACAGGATAAGCTGTAAACAAAACTGTAATTTAACTCACCTACTAATGTTCAGATAAAAACATACTGTCATCTAAGACCAACCTCCAAAGCACTGCATGTGTAAAGAACATTCTGTTAAAATATTGTTTTGAGATCAGGGTGACTGTGATGATGAATAATCAAAACCAAATTGTACTACCTGCCTGCTAAAGTACTTCAAAACAGCAGGTAGCACCTGCTAGGAGCTCTTGACAAGATGATCTTCAACTTTGAAGAGATTAAGAGCTTTACCTGTTTAATATTACTTTTAAAGTAAATTTCACGCTGGATATAAAGTTCAAAAGCCAATCTTGAGTGAGTGATTTGGAAAATTAAAAGAGTGTCCAGTGTTAGTACTGTAGTGTAATCCTTACTTAATATTTGCACAATAACCTAATTCAAGGGGGGTAAAACATGGTAGGTGCTGGAATGTCTTAAAATGGTTTGTAAATAAACCTGTGACCACTACAGTAACCCACTGAGAAATCTTTAATCTTTCTCTGGTGTTGCTTAAAGTGCTGTCAACTTGCTCGGAAACAGCACAAACTGGAGTGAACAAAATACTCTGAGAGAATGGCATCACAGCCTGAAGAGCAGGCTGAACAGATAGATAGTGAAGGGAATTCAAAGAAACAGCAGGTAGACTAACTAAAAGTGACAGATCACTTAATAGGTTTTGATCCTCAGATGTCTAAAAGAATAACTGTCATATTACTTTTACATGTCAGGATTAAAGTCAATATTTTGTTCAGAACATAATACTTTTGACAGATAGAGCAGACAATTGACGATACATGTGTAGTTGAAGTTTCTACCAATCCAGATTAATGTACAGGAGCCCAAAGAACTTAAATAAGCTCACTTATTTCTTTTAACTCAAAGAGGAAGAGATCAGTTTTCAATTATTATAACAACTTATTGTTCATTAACTTTAAGAACATGTGCTTAAGACCATTGAGTTTATACTTATAATACATGTCTGATCCATAGAGAGAAAAGTTTGAACTTAAAGTTGCACAATGTTTTTTTCAAATGAATACCGTAATATATTTGTGAGTAAGGTAATAACATTTTGCAAACTTAAACAAGAAATACAGCATGAGGACGAAACAAATTGAAGCATCAGACTGCATTCTATCGGCAGAATGGGATATTAACAAGACACTAATAACATAGCATTCAAGAGAATTAATGTCTACCCTACCATAGTTCTGCTCAAGAACAAAATGAAGCCAACATGCGGGAAGTCATAGAATCCAATCACACATGTACATCGACATGCCAATTTGTTTTGTCTATGGGACATTAATCCATTTAGAATGTCTAAAAGCAGTATGCATTAAAATATAAATCAGTTTTCCTCATGTTACAACAAGGTAAATGCTGTATAGTCTTCATAATTTGCTCCACATTGTGAATTAATAATGGTATTAAATAGAATAAGCGTAACATCACAGTTCAGATAGTAATATGGTCCATTATGAGTCAAAGATGGTTCAACATAATCTTTAGATGTGTTGCATATATCATGTGTGGCTTAGAAATTTTCCAATGCCAGTTAATTTATACATGTAGATAACATGTCACCACCAGGACTTAACATACATGTAAATTTACTTTAAGTAGATGCATTAAAATAAACATCAAACAATTTGCTTAACTTACATCTTGGAAAATACATATGGTGCCATAGATGCCAGATGGTTTGCATTAATACTGGTATGCTTAATACATATACCAATATTAAATGTAGTATGTAATTGTTGCACCTGACCTTGACTTTAATGATTAAACTGTACCAAAATGTAAATATATAAATGCAACAAGGAAAGTGTTATGTGGTGCTATTTTCAGTAAATTTCTGTAAATTACTATTTGAAATTAGGACTTTTAGGTTCACTTACATATATGAATTACCAACAGGTAAAAAATTAATAATAGTTTGATATGCTATTTAAACTACTGTACAATTGTACAGTGTAAAATAGAATGTTTACCAAAATCCATATACTATTATCATGCAGATTATTTAATTATCAAGACTTTAAATTGTATATGTATCACTTAATAACCAATATCATGCATTGTTCTTATGTGACAGCTATGTACAACAGACAATGTAAGGAAACTTGAAATGGTTCTTAAGGCAAATGACCAACATCAAAAACCTTTTGTTTTTTGCAAAACAGCAATAATATTAATTATCATTATTACGTGCAAAAAAAAATTATATTTTTTGGAACCAGAACAGACAAACTTAGCTTTGTAAAGAGGTGGTAATTTTTTTGGCAAGATTTTAAAGCCAAGCTGTTTGAACATCATTATAAAATTGCTGAATGGCTGATGAACAACTTATACATTGTAAATGGCCATCCTTCTTTAAGTGGATAGCTGTTAGGAATGTTTTCATGTGAATACCTTTCCTCTCCTTGAATGTATGCAATACTGCATTTACCAACAAGTGACTTTATACATGTATGTACAATGGTTTAAATCTGTCATGTGGCAAATCATCACCTATTCTTAATGTTAGCTCCCCTAAAATCACAATGCTTGTTTATAATAATGATCTTTCTGTACTCCATTCATCTGTTTTCTAAACTGCATGCACAAGTTTCTGGTCAGTCATAGTGTGTTCATGTTGCTGAGCTGCAGTTTAACTACATCCTTCTTATCTCTTTCTAGGAAATGGCTTCTTATAACACTTTTGATCCAGCTTACAATGGGATCTACAAGGTTCTGTTCTTGACTCAGACTTAAAATAATTTTATAGGCAGTATTTGTGATTAGTGGACATACATAAATGTATTCTCTTTATCAGTAACACAGGTTCTCTGCAAAAAAAGAAAAAAACCTTTATTTCTGATCAATATCTGTCAGCATGTTTGAATAATGAAATTAATCTAAGAGAGTTGTACAGAAATTCTGTCGAGGATACTTTGACTAATCTGTAATATCTTGCCATCATAATGCACACTGTCTTTGCAAAGTCCACCTGTAAAGTTGAGATTGGTCTTGTACACTCAAAAATGTTATTTTCATGTAACAAAGATGGTAGATGACAATAGTGCACTGCTAAGACATACAGTTCTTAGAAATACAAGTTTTGAAATGTTGGTTGTTTAACTTAAGAGCTGTTCAAAGTACCAGTATATAAACTTAAAATTAATAAGATTATTAGTTTAAGTTAATAAAATTGTGCAATTGTAAGAAACGATATCATGTCAGGGATACAAAAGTGACAAAGATTTAATAATTCAATCAATTCAAGGTTATTGATATGATCAAATAGTAGTTATCAAGTCCAATCATAATAATGATAATAACTATAATAATCATGTCTACATGACTTTGCGTTAAGTGATAAAAACTGCTGTTAACCCTTTCACTCCCAGATGAGATCAGTACAGAACTTCTCTTTGCAATAACAGTAGAATGTAAAGCTAAAATGATAATGAGAATCAACTAAAGGATCAACTCAGATATAATGAATAGATCTGAAACTATGCAAATTCTCCCAACTACCTTATATAAAAACCAAATGCATGGCACTCTCTTAAGCGCTACTCAGATCTTGGAAGTTAAAGGGTTACTGTAAGTTGTTGACATTGACCAGTGAGTCTTACTTTAATTCTGGTGAAGATTTGTGGTTGGTTTGTTCAAAGGTTCATGCTATCTATTTCTAACAGCAGTTTCTGGTATTAATTTCAATAGTTGGATAATGTTATGTGCTGGCACCCAGCAACACTACTCCACCACAAGAAATTAAAGCTTGGTGTATTAAAATTTTGTATTTTTTTTATTTGTATATTTAATAGAGAAAATTACCTGCTGAGGCAAAATACTGTGCATAACTAGCAACATATTTGATAGGAATTTGTCTTAAATACATTTTATTTTTGAAAGAAAGTGGAAGAATTCGTGAAAACTGTTTATACACATGATTATGAGAAAATAACTTACAGCACAGGAAAGTGAAACCACACCATAATACAGATATCATTGTAGCCAATAGTAGAGTGTATGTGACTATGCTATCTGTAAAGTAAGCACATATTTGGTGTAGCATTATTATAATCCAATAGGTAGTATGCACTGGATTTGTCAGCTATTGGCTCTATCAATTTTGCTCTGCTTGCAAAAATACAATTTCATTTAGTAATGCAAAAGCTAACATGCCAAAAAGTTCTTTTGAATGAATGTTTTACATTAGTCAAACCCACAATAATTTGGAACCCACATTGTGATAAAATTTCCGCATCAGAATGTAGTGTTAATTGAGGGTTTTACCCATTTCCCATGTAAACAACATTTCCACATCTTTGAAATTTTCTGCTAGAGATGCACAGTGCAATGCATCTAAGAAACCTTGTTCACTTGGTCTGTACTGATTGATGGCACATGGTCTTTGTGCCTAGGAAAATAGATCTTTGTTGAAAAGACCTCCTTGGTCCATCAGTTACTGTGCAGACAAAGCTTAGCAAGTAAGAGCCAACATGTACAGTATACTGTAAAAAAGCCAAGAATAGATAAACTAAGAAACAAATAAACAAGGCACCATTAAGTTAATCATTTTTTTTGTGCTTGAACATTAGAATATTGACCATGATGAAGACTTGAGTGGAGAAAGGGGCTGCTTCTTCAAAGATGGCAAAAGACGAATTGGTATGTTGTCAACGTTTTCAATTGCAACTTTACCACAAAATGGCTTTTACCATAAAAATTATGGACAACTCAGACTAAAACACAAAGCAATAATTCTTTGCCTTGTATTTTGTTGAGGTCAAGATGGCTGTATATTTAATTGGCCAAGTTCTTTTTTGGGTTTTTATTGACCGAGATGTAGTCTAGGTCAATAAAAATGCAAAAATGAATGAGGCCGCTATCCAGTCATCTTGACCGGACAAGCTTGGTCACGGGACAATGCAGGAAATTGCTTGTGCACAACATACACCCATCTTGCCCAACCAGGTAACCAATCAGAACTCAGTATTCGATTCATCTTGCATGCTTACCAAACCAGCCTTATAACAATTTTCCCTATTTTTCTTTCACCCAATGTACAGACTTTGTGCTTGTTTATGAAGAAGGAGAGAAGCCACCTCCACCGAAACATCTTGAACAGCGACAAAAGTTTCTGGAAAACTTGGCCAAGTCTCAGCTGGAATTTGAAGAGGCAAGTTAAAATGAGGACTTACATCTGTCAGATGTATTAATTTTGAGGCATCATCACAGGCAAACTCAGAAAAAGTAAATCCGCACTATGGACCTAGTTTAATGATCTTGCTGCCACGAGTCTCCTATAGCTCAGTGGAAGAGCGGTGAGATTGCCTGTGACATGCTGAAAAATTCGTATTTCAAAAAAAAAAAAACGCTGTGTCTATATGTCCGACAGCCGGACAGAATTTTCAAAATACTCGGCGTCCGGCAGTCGAAATTTTCTCGTGTTATGATTTTAATCGGTGATTATAAACATCCATATTCCTTGTCTCCTAGCCCTAATCCTTAACCTGATTGGCATACTCTACCTTGAAAGCGAAGAAAATCCGACCGCCGGACACGGAGTATTTTAAAGTTATGTGTCCGACACCTCCAGCAAAGAGTGAAATATGGACTGTCGGACACGGAGTTTCCTTGTAACCTCAGCCGACTGTCGGAATGTCGGTCGTTTCGCCTACAAGTCGTTTCGCCTACACTTGAGTCGATTCGCCTACACGTTCTGAGACGTTTCGCCTACACTTGAGTCGATTCGCCTACAGCCCAATACCCTAGAAAAGTAAATTAGTATAAGAGAATTATGACTTTTAGCGACTACAGTTTTACTCGCCTCGTAGTTTGTTCGCGTATCTGAATGCAAATTCCGATCTTTGTGTGTTACATGTGATTTGTTTTAGTTGTCAAGGGAACCCACTTGAGCGCAGTTTCGAAACACGACACGACACAAGAAACACTCACAGTGGAAGTCGCTGGGGACCGGACAAATTTGTTCGTTAAATCGAGGGTTCTTTACATCGAAAACCTCGATATAACGAAAACAACCAAAATGTTCATTATATCGAGGTCATAGTTAAAGATTGATTTGTAACACAGGGGACTGATGTCACGCAATTCAACGCAATTTTTGTCACCACAAGCATGGTGGTATTCAGTAGCAATTATTTTAATTTTTGAGCAGACATGCAGCTTTTGTTTTCAAAGAACGACACTTCTAGAGTAGCGATTTAAAAATGTTGCAACACAGAGGAGGGACGTCGCAGATTGTGGGTCATGTGCCATTGACACTGTAACTTTGGCCGGGACATAGGATATCATTCCTTATATCGAGGACTTCGTTAAATAGAGGTTCGTTAAATCAAGGTTCCACTGTAACTCGATGCGAGAAATCGTCCTGTCGCATTGAGTTTAGAATGTATGTGACGGGTGAAGTAGTTTTTCAATAAACCTATGAACCTACTTATTGACAACAGTTCTGATCTTTACACTACATGGTGTGAGACGTTTTGCCTACATCGAAGCTCACTTTTAAAATAGAACAGAAGAATAAAGTTTACTTGAACTCAATGGTAAGTAAAACTGCAGTCGCTAAAAGTGATAATTCTCCTATACTAATTTACTTTTCTAGGGTATTGGGTTGTAGGCGAATCGACTTCAGTGTAGGCGAAACGTCTGAGAATGTGTAGGCGAATCGACTCAAGTGTAGGCGAAACGACTTGTAGGCGAAACGACTTGTAGGCGAAACGACCGGCTACCGACTGTCGGACACGGAGACACTTCGAAAAAAAAATCAGTCTCAAAATGTATCATCTCCGTTATTTTACGGAACTTGAATCTGCGTAGAATGGCTGTTTAGGTATAGACCTCACTCACCTACTGAATGCAGCAAAAATAAGACGGCATTTTGGACGGCCTCGAATATGTGCAGTACTGTAGCTCAACGTTAACATTTACGAAGAACGACACTGTCTTTACGTAAAGTGTGAACGAACTTCAGCAGTTCGCAGACAATCCATGGCAGAGACCGTTATACCAGTGCAAAACTAATAAGTCAGATGTATCTAAAAAGCAGTTCACATCAGGAATCCAGCTTTTTGCGCTTAAATCATGTTCTTTGATGAACACAAACGTCTGTTAACGTCCAAGATGGCGGCTTGTCAGTGGCGAAAAAAGCCTGGGGCAAGGTTATTCACGACTCGATACTAGTACCAACACAGCGGTCAAACAGTGCGCATGCGTGGCTTTCATTCTCCAAGATGGCGAGTTCTAGCACGTGAATGCGAAAAGTCTATTCTGTTTGGGCAGTGTGATCTGCCTATTTGCCCTTAGAATACTAATGTCAAAAGTATTTACATGTCATGAACATCTCATGAAGCTGCGATGCCTCTACGAAGACGAAGACATCCAACTCTTGAGCGATCATGGCTGGTCCAGTGTCAGTAAGTGGACAATTTTTTTTCTTTTTTTTAAAAAAATGTCTTTTTACCTGGTCTCTCTATACCATGATACTCGTCTGATGTCCGATGGAACTTCTGATGTATGGAACTGTGAACATGGTTTTCTTTTGGTAGTTTACAGTTTACGGAAAATGATCTTTGTGGATATCAAATGTCAATACTAGTATTTCATTCGCGAGTATCACATTCTTATCGACTGTTTGCGACACTCTCGATTCAAATCATCATACGCTGTACGCTTTGCGACTTCTGTCTAGTTTTACGTTAAATAATGAAGTTCGTATTTGTTTAGCCAGGTAAACAAGTGAAGAGATGTCTCGGTAATTATTTTGAATTCTGTAGTTACTGTTGCATGTTAGTTTTAAATAGAATTCAATCAGTACCAGCATAATTGAAAATCAACGAGAGCAAATTGATTAAAACTGATTTCTGATACAAGTTGTTTTGAACTTGATCGTTTCATTCCCTTACCCGTTTTTGCAGACAAAATTTGTCAAAGAGTGTGATATGTGTTCAGGTCTTCCACATGTATCGTAGGCGCTATTGCTGTTGTATTCAAAGTGTGCCTCTTCATCCAACTTACTTCGCCTTTGTTGGAACATTTATACATTCACTCACCTTGAACTGGTCCTTTGTGATAAACTGCAGTAAGAGTTGGCTACCAAGGACAAAAGAATTCCTTTCAAGTCAGATATCAGTGGTTTAGAGAAAAATGACATTTCTGGGATTCTTGATTAACTTGTATCTTGACTTTGAAATATTCAATATTGTTTTTATGTTAGTAAAGCTAGGTAAAGCTGATGAAGGTAACACTGCACATTGTAACATTAGGGCTGAGCGACTGCTTACACTCAACCAAAAACTGTTCAATATTTTCCAGACTTGTTGTTCCAACAAGAGCACTATATGGTCCATGGAGATGGCTGTCAAGGAGAATCAGGTGATTTCCTCTTCCCAAGAAGCAGACAGACATATTGTTTATAATCACTACTGCTGCTAAATGGTGTTCCCGCACTAGTCGCTGTAGATAAAAGGCCAGCGATGATTGGGGAACTTCTGGATTTTGAGATGTGAAGTCCACATCCAATGGTTCCTCAACATTCAAGGGGCCGAGTGATGTTAAATGAGAGGCAGCATCTGCTACATTGAAGTTAATTGCTCTACCTCCAGTGACACGTTGATGAATATTATTGCCATGTGTAATGCAGTTGGTGATAATTACACCCCAGACTGGTGAAAGTTGATTTAGCGGTAATGGAATAAAAGCGAAATTAGAAATAATTGCTTTACTTAAGATAATTGCTATGAATGTACATGCATTGGAACCATTTTGGCCATTCAAGGTAGACTGTGAGATATGATTTTCAAAGAACCAAAATTTGCCACTTGGAAAATTGATAGTTGTAACTCTGTAAATAGTAGTAGTATTAGTTGCTCTCGCTTGTTGCTGATCTGGAGAAATAGTTTGTGTTGTGTGGATGGTTCTTTGCACAGGCTGTGGAATATTTATTTCTCCCAGCACATTGTCCACATGTGTATACCACTGTTCTGATCCATAGTACTCTGGATCCTGGTTGCTTACTACTGGAATTTTATCATCATCATCTTCACCAATGTTTACATTTTGATCAGACGATGCACTGTTTGAATTGGAGGAGCTGTTTGTGGATGCTAATAGAGAATTATTAAATGTTCTTGCTAAGCTTGCAAGATGGTCACACAATGATTTAAAGCAATTGGGGCACCTATTTTCAGACTGGATTAGACAGGACCTGTGGTAGGTGTGAAAGCAAGGCAGCCAGATGACTTCTTCAGTTTTGGTTTCTACATGACATCTCTTGTAATTTTTTTAGCATTAGTCCTTCAAATGATCTATCTGCAGAGAAAAAAAATACTACCTGAATAAAGAGAAAAAGTACAAAGTAAATGCTGATGATTACAATGTGATTAAGGATCATAATTATTTTTTAATCCTTGTAATAGTGATAAGACTGTTTCAGGTTGTTAGCTAGGTTAAAGGAAATTGAATTTTGGGTTTACCTCGGTGAAAAAACCTGTGAAGTTTTTCTTTGTTTCTTCATTATTATTTTCCTAGTATCTATTGTTTTTTCTCCTTTATTTTCTTTGTTAAGCATCGTTTGTGAACGTAACAGGTTTTTACACTGAGGATGAGCCTGAATTTTTGTGTGTGAAAATTTGTTTCTCAGGCACCTTTATAAACTACATGTTCATACAACCGGAAAATGTTTGCAAAATTAAACTCTTATGTTTTCAAAGTATGATTTCTATGACATTAATCACTGTATAAAGAGAGTAGTTTGTTCTTAGAATGTACCTTGGGACCCATTCACATCATTTATAGCGTCAAATATCCCCTCCCAGACACCACTGTCAACTCGCACATTTCCTTCTTCATCCATCATGACACTGCCATACAGGGTCTCAAAAACTTGCCATGTGTTTAAAGCACAGTCCATTCTGTACTCCAACATTCTTATGTTTCTTTCAATACTTGAGAGTATGGTAGTAAACTTCACTGAAGTGGCTGAATTGTTGTTGACACTGTACTGGGCATCCTTTATTGAATCACAGAGCCTGAGAATTGGTGAAGTAGTTGTACAAATCTGAAAACATGGTTAAATAACATGAATATTGTAAAGTAAGCATCAAGAAATAAATGTCGCTCAAGTTGGTTCTTTCAGAGAAACATGAAAGTAAGAACTAATTGATTTTTGTTGTTTATTCCTTTAAAATATTTTTATGTAATATGATTTGACATGATTTCGTTTGTGCTTTAGTGTGTCCCCAATTAGTATGTCAGTGCTAAATACAGTTGACACTCAAGCAAATTTCATTATTATTATTATTATTATTATTATTATTATTATTATTATTATTAAAGTGTTATTTGTTGAAGATCTTTGCCCCAAACAATCCATAATAGTTGGAGAAAACTTTTTACCTTTGAAAGTTTGGACCTTGGGGAAGTCTTGCTATCAGCCATGTCAACAGACTGTGAGGATTTGTGCTGCAAGTTAACCCTTTAACCCTTTCACTCCCAAGGGGTCTGCGTTAGACAGAGTAAAATCGTCTGGCGTTAGACAGAGTAAAATCTGTAAAGTCACTCTTGGGAGTGAAAGGGTTAAGGGAGATAGTTTTTAACCCTTTCACTCCCAAGGGTCTGCGTTAGACAGAGTAAAATCGTCTGGCGTTAGACAGAGTAAAATCTATAAAGTCACTCTTGGGAGTGAAAGGGTTAACCCCTGAGATCAAAATCTTAATTCTTCTAACTGATCTCAAAACATCTTTCATTACATCAATGTGGAGATTTTGATGTTATATCAAAAAAAACCTATGTGAGTTTTCAGATTGCATATTCTCATGAGCTCTACAGTTGCCTTTGTAGTAATATGTTTAAGAGAAGATGCATGTTGGTCAGTCTCAGGGAGTAAAGGGTTAATATAGCATTTTTTTGGTATGTTTATTGTTATAATTACTAAAAGCAAAACCGAGAAATGCTGCAAACCTCAAAAGTCTCGCAAACTTACACATACAACTAAGTACACAAACAACAAAAACCCCAAAAACAGAATTGTTACCTTTCGTTTTGTTGGCGGAGAGTAATGCTCAGGGACTTTCTCCTTCAATATATTTTCACCTATTTTTCTGCAACGAGTGCACCACTTGTTGCCAGGCTGATAGCAACTGGACGTTTCCTTTCCGAGTTGATCAACAGCTTCAAAGAGTCTTTCAGGCAGAGGAAGAAGTGAGGTCGAATGGCAATGAGACGGGAAGGAGCATCGATTATCGTTCTTGTTCGCTACCTTTCGATGAAAAAGACAAAGCGCTGCACCTTGCTTTACCCCTGCTGCCCTTGCCAATCTAACGTTCGTAACAAAAAGCGAGTTGGCATTATCACAAGCATCCCGTGTTGCTCTGGTTTTGCATTTTTTTCGCATGGACCTGGCGTTTTACCGGCAAATCCAATATAGAACAGAATCGCCACTATCGCCAGCGAGAGACCGGGCGACTTCATTCTGCTACCGCGAAAAGTGTAAGCAGAGTTAGACGAGTGTAAACTAGTAAATTATGTAAAACGTATAGGAGAAAAAATTGTGTAACTCTTGACCTTAGACACTCTAAACTTTTCTTAGACACTGCGAAAAACTTTGGTCAGTTGGGCCCAGTCCAAGGCTAAACTCGTTTTGTTTACAAACTTATGCTAATTAAATGCATATTAGCCATATGTCCGGGAGCCCGCTGCGCATGAGCCTGCGTTTGACCGCTGTGTCACTAGTACCACTTCCTCGCTTCTTTTATATTCAAAATGGCGGCCATTTTTTCTCCATGTTGAGGTTTTTGATGAATCACTCGAGTTTTTTCTCCCCGTGACGCAGTATGATTTTCTTGATCCATGTGAATCGACCTCCGATTTTCCTTTTTGATAGGAAGTCACACAAGACAAGAAAGTGAAGCTTCATTTTATCAAGTGCCATGCGCCTTGGGAAGTTCTTCTGTTCTATGCAGAGGAGTTGAATTTCCGAGCTCCTCTTGAGGTATGAAAGCTCGTTTCTCGATCAACTCAACGTCGGTTGTCCACTCGTGGCCATCATTGGAGGCAGCGTGGCCGAGTGGGTATGGCACAAGACTTTAATTTTGGTCGTCCTGGGTTCAACTCCCCTCTTGATCGCTAACTAGATTTGTAATAACTTGACCCTTGTGCCTTAGCCAACTGGTCTGCCCCCCAACAGTGGGGATTCTTCCCGAAGTGTGTGTGGTATTGGCAATGGTTGTTTCCCTATTTGCAGTGACCCCAATAAGTGCAGCAGTTCTAAACTACAATTCTGTTCATCAGCACTTTGTTTATTTATTTATCTATCGTTTATATTGATCAACAGGCTTAGAAATCGAGACATTGAACTGAAAATTAAGCAAATGAAGCGGGTGAAAATTATTGACCAAATTGTTGAAAATTTTAAAACTCAAACTACGAAGGATAGGCAGATGACAATTATCCCAAGAAATAAGGTACAAAATAGAGGAATTGAAGCCCAAGTAAATTGTGTGTCTTATTATTCATTTAAAAAAAAACGTATAACAAAACTGGGAAGTAAGATGGTTTTATATCCCAAAAAAAATATTACAGCATTGTAGTCAGAAATTGTTGTCATATTTGTTAAGAATTGGAGATTATTTCATGGTTTACTTAGTGAGTGTGGACAATTTTTCTTCACGTGATGTGAAGAATCAAAAACAAATGAGGGAGTGCAGCAAACAAGTGAGTTTACTTTTCAACACAACCAGTGAAGAAAAATGGTACGGGCAAATTAACCATGAAGTAATTTGTTTATTTTATAGATACTGAGATTTACTCAGTACAAAATATTACTACTGTAACTGATCATGAATCACACTGGGTTAGAAAAATCAATAACATACCGCAACAAGATTCAAAACGCACTTAGCAGGCTTTGTTTTCAGGCATACTGAATCAACATTATGGTCGAATTAAAAATGCATTCAAAGTTTATTTCTTTAAAATGATACAAAAATTGCACGGTCTGGAAATTTCTATTTCATACCCTGTTGGAAATGTCGCTAGAAGTATAAGAGCCAAAGACAGTTATAAACTTTTTAAAACGACTCATGAATGACTCAGGAACTGTCTTGTGTACGGGAAATTTAAAGTGTAAAATTACCTATTTGTTTTTATTTTAATGCGGCTGTTGCTTTTTCAAACACCACGTCTTTCAAAACTTGCAGAGAGAGAACCCAGCGAACTTGGCTCATAATCTTCGTTTTCTTTCCTGCTCACGACTACGGGAAATTCATTGATGAATGAATTGAGTTCGTTTGAAGGAATTTCTTCTAGGGACCTTGATTTGCCTTTCAATGTCAAAAATTCTTTAAGTAAAACAACATGCTTGATGTTGCATGAAGTCCTCAACTGAAGTTATATCTGCAAACCTCAAACTTCTCAAAGAACAAGCTTAGGAAGAAGCACAACAATTTCAATTTCAATTTCCCACCAACGCAGCACCAGTTTCTTTAGAAACTATCCCCACAATACTTAGGAAGAAGCCACTATTGTTTACTTTTTGCCGAGTTTATGGTGCCAAAACTGATCCTTCTTCTACAACCAGTAAAAAAAAACATCTCTGGCCTGTGATTGGTTTGACCATTTTCTTCCCTAGTAAAGAAAATGGTCAGACCAATCAAATTTCTTCCAGTTTTTGTGGACTATTCTTCTCTGACAGATTTGTAAGGAGTAAATCTTGGCATCTATGGAATAATAAATATTACTGACAGTACCTTAATGAATAGTCATATTAAGATGGGAACAGTTACAATACAGCTTTTATGTTACAAGGTTACTCAAAACGATAACAGAATTTTATTTGGGATCCAATACTAGTAATTCTATTGCAGCTTTTAAGCTGTGGTTTATAATTGGGCTAATTTTATGTCGTAAGTTAAAGCTCTCCTGAAACTCCTATCGTAATCTTTTATTACAATAACAGTATGGTCATGTTCTTAACCTTTCTCTTGTTTTTCTAGCTCCGCACTGGCAAGAAAGTGAATTGGTCTGAACGAATTCTTGAGAAACTTCACATACCCAACATCTTCAAAGACGATGTACCAGGGCAACCTAATGACTATTTTACTTGCACGTTCCAAGCTAATAAACTCAACAAGTAAGTGGCAAACATACATGTATTAATTTTACTATTTTAGTTTATATGTATGGATTAGCATAACTCGATACTGCATGGATGCCATGAAACGAAACAACAAGATACTGTACATGTATTATGTTACAGGTTAAATTTGATTTCAGCTAGGTTAGAATGATTTAACCTAGGTTGGTTTGTAATTTCTTTGTGTCTGGTATTCATTATAATAAATACAGGCAAAGAAATTACAAAGCAACCTAGGTTAAATCAAATTTAACCTGTATCATAATTATACACAATCAACATAAACAATGAAATTCTGGGGGGGGGGTGGGGGGGGGGCTAAAGTTGGCCTGTAGTTTGCTCTGCCATTGTCGTATCAGAAAATCACAGTGTTTTAATGTGAAATTTATGATGTAATATTATGATATTATTGTAATGTAACCAAATCAATAATATTGCTCTGGTTTTCAGGTTTATTGGACATGAAAACCCAGATACATATTTCACTGAAACTGAAAGAACCAGAGTGGTGGGTTTCCAGTCTACATGTTGAAATGAATTAATTACCAGACATAAATTGAATTGAGCTTGGAAAATTTGTAAAAGATGTAGTATTCAGGACTGTCACATGCAAACTCCAAAAAAAAAAGAAATCCTAGTTCTCCTAATATGAGTCGAACTAAAATGTAGTCTTTGACATGAACAATCATTGTTATTATTAATAGTAACAGCAATGCAGTATCATTGTACTGTATCACTCAAGCCACCAATGCAGCACCTTCAGTGACATGTGACTGTATCTAGTATTAAATAAATTAACTGGGTGTAGATTGTGAAAGATCAATTTTGAGTGGTCATGATCCAGTAAGCAAGTAAAGTTTAAAGACAATTCCCAGAGATGTTCATTTGTAACCTACAACAATCTCATTTTATAAGTGCTTGCTTGGACTACTGCTGACTTGCATTGACTTATCATGACTTGCCATGATTCACCTTGCAAGTTTCCGATTTTGCATTTTTCACTAATTCAACAAGCAATAATTCCAAATAATTTGGCCATGCAGTGAAAGTTCACTTGACAACTTCTTGTAATACCAGTTGGAGATGACATCAGGCACAGTGCTTTAAATAGGTACCAATATGATAACGACAATGATAATGATAAAGAATTTATATAGGGCACTTTTTGATATGAATATGTTCAAAGGCACTTTACGCTTCTATTGAGTGAGATCGGACGTCAGCATGTAAAGGCGCCTCTGGCTGTCACTATCAGTCCATACATGATCTCACTCACCCACCCAACCCATGCATGAATTGACAGATGAAACCAGATGTCCAGTAGAGATAGAGCACCACACCGGGAACTACATCCCCTACCCTTTTTGAACAGTGTGTGGGTTCTTTAACATCCCACAGATTATTAGGATTAATTGTTGTGAGATGGGATCTACGGTTTATTGTTGTTATCCGAGAAGACTAGAAAGGCTAACCGTTTGCGGATGTCATTTCAAAGGCAGCACTTTCTCCTCAGTTATTTAAGGACCCTGGGTGTTGGGCTGGCCTGGGTTTGAACCCGCAACCTGTCATGCGGTAGTCCGGTGCTTTACCAACTGAGCTAACAGGTTGACGATACTTACCTAACACTTATTGATGGCTGATAACCTACATGTAATTGTGTGGTTATGCCACATGCATTGCATTTAGTAGCAAGTACTTACCTTCTGAAATTGGTAAATTTAGTAGTTCAATGTTTTCCTTGTAAGGTTTATGAGATCATGGAAACTGCTCCCTATGGCAAAAGGCAAAGAGGAGAAATTGGTAGGAACTTCATTTCATTCTTGACCAAAAACTAACATAATTGTTATACATGTAGGTTTAATAAATACCTACAGTATTGCTAGTAACCAGAAATTCATGTAGTAAGAGTGCAAGGTCTGGGAGTAAAAGGGCCTTGATGTTACAGATGTAAGTTTCAGGTCAATTTTTGGGTTTGCTTAAAAGTAACTATTTCTCACAATTCAGTTGATAAAAAATCCAGGAAAAAATTCTATGAAAGAAGCATCATGATGAATGTTGGTTGTTTTTGGCAAAAACAAAAGTTGACTTGACCATTTTACAAATTAGCTTTATGCTCTCAGCCCTTTAAAGTTACTTGTAAGTGATCAGTATACGTGTAGCATGCTCAAAGAATCTTTCAGTTACCATAACTTGAGAATGCTGCCTCATAACCCTTTAACCTCTAAGGGGTCTCCCTGTGACGATTAAAATCGTCTGGCCTTAGCCAGAGTAAAATCTGTAAAGTTATTCTTTGGAGGGAAAGGGAACTTCTTGGGTTTTGGTTTCCTTTAAGTCTCCTAGCATCTTACAGTAAGTATTTGTCATATAGTACTCCATTCTTGTGCATCTAGTTCTGTAAATACTTAATTCTTTATACTGGTTAAGTGAGTTAATTGATATTTGGCAATTTTCAGGTATCAACCGTCTGTGTGAGGAAGGAGTGTTCAAGGCTGGTTATCCACTTCATGTGGTATGTTGCCTGTGAAACTGTGAAACTTAGGTCTTCATGACTTTTAGTGGGAAAAATCTTTTTCCAGATCTTACTGTGGAATCCTTTCCTTGCCAATTTGTAATTTTTGTGATTGCTGTAGCTGGTTGATTGTTTGATTTGTGCGTTGACTTGTGTGTAAATGTTGTGATTGGCCAGAATAATAGTAGTTGTTATGGTATTAAAAAAATCAACTTAACCACTCTATTGAGACCCTAAAGTGTGATGAATGAATGTTTTTATACCCACAGCTTGTCCACATTCACTGATTGAATCCACCAAGTGTGATATTTCTGGAAAATCAAGAGAAGCCAAAGGAACCAATCATATTTAATTCAGTAGAATGACATACTCGCCACAAAATACTTACCACTGCTCAAAATGAGGCAGACTTGTTGATGTTGCAAATGCATATTGTTTATGATACACCGTGCAAGTGGGACTGTTCCAACAAGTGCAAACGCTTGGGCAAGCAGGCAAATATTGAATCTGGACAAGCTGTGAAGGCATGTTTTACTGGTTTTAATTGTAATGAGTTTCTGGTTTCATATCATTGCTTTCATGTATCAGGGGCCAGCAGAGATTCCAAAGGAGTGGAAAGAAGGGCCAGATGGTCCAGAGGAGTATAAGCTCAACAAACGACAGGTACAGTACGTGATGCATTGCTGTGAGACGTTGTGTCCGTATGATCACCAATTTTCAATCAAGACAAAGATGATACGCTACAAACCTTTCATCTAATTGGCAGAACCCTGTGAATAAGTCCTCCCATTTGTTATTTAATGTATTGGGGTGGGGATGCACTCGAGAGGTGGCTCACTTGTGATGAAATTTTTTTTTCAGATCCTCAAGGAATATTGGGCACGGTGGGGCAAATGGCTGAAATATCAACCACTTGATCATATCAGGTTTGTAACCCTTCAATATACATGTACTTTCCGTTTTCAGTTACTCTAACTTTAGTACAGGAATATAACATATACACTTTACAGACATGTATATAGGCTCTACTAACTCTGGTTAAATCACACTAACATGTCATCATTGAATTATTATTTACATAATATTATGACTTTAGTATGGTCTTGACTGAGAGATCTATGACTGTAATATCCAGGATTTGATCCCCTCACTGCACATACGCAGTCTGAAAACCATAAAAAAGTGTCCTTACCGCCAAATTCCAACCAAAACACACAGAATTCTGACTGACATTTAAAACAGAAATGATGTTCAAGTTTTATGGCAAGCTTAACTCTGTGTTATTTTGTCCTTTTTTTAGGGAATACTTTGGAGAAAAGATTGGTATTTACTTTGCATGGCTTGGTAAGGATTGGACCCATGAAGTATCAGGCAACACGTATCTGTTGAAAGTCAAATTGAGCACAAACATTCTCTAAAGGACAAACTGAAGAGAAACTATCTGAAAATCAGAAGTTAATGGAAGGAATAGGAAAAGGTTTACAGTAGAGTATATTGGTTAATCTGACAATGTGCAAGACTGTAATACCATCTGATTTCCAGGATGGCTCAATGTACAACTTCTCCCTACATTACCAAATTAACTAACGGTAAATTGACAAACCAGCAAGTGATAAAAACTGAGAAAACTTCGAAAGATATATACAACTGGATCTAAGACCAAATTCTCCAGGCCCTACAGATGGGGAAGTGTACATGTACGGTAGAGAATTACTGCTTAGAGCTTGGGAGTAGTGAAAAGGTTAATGAGACAGTAAGCTTTCACGCTCAAGTTTTTCAGGGCGAGGATCGAAGCATACAGTAAGCAGGCCATTCCTTGCCTCCGAGCTGACAGAAGCTTAATTCTTTATTTTCAGGTCAGTACACAGCATGGCTACTGATGCCGTCATTTGTGGGGCTTCTAGTGTTCCTGTATGGTGTGATTACAATGAATGGGCCAGACAACAAACCTGCGTAAGTATCTCAAATTGGTTGACCTCTCATAACTAGTACCCTGTCACTCTCAGAGAGAATATTCTAGTGAAGAATACAGCACCATTAAGTTGTTGTGTGATGCTACACTGTAGTTAGAAAAATTGCCCTTTTTGCATCAAAACAACGCGTAAACAACATTGGTTACCATAGCAACCGATCAAGAACAAGCTCAAACTTCGCAATTTTGGGCAAATTATGTACTATAGGGCAAAAATATCGAGCTGTTATAGAAGTACAATGGCTAACTTTAGATACTATAAAATTTAAAGTCACAAAAGACACTTTTTTTCCATTTTTGGCCTATCGAGCCACCTTAAAGGGACTTTCTGTGTCAGTTGGTTGCGCATCATGCATAAAGGGTCAGTGGTGAAGTGGCCTCCACTAAACAATGCCAACCAACGCAATCACAATACCACTGATTTATACCACAGGAATTTTGATGAGATTTAACTCAATATTTTTCCACGACTTCATTTGTAATTGAGTTATATGTACAACTGAAAGGAAGTGACATGTATCAATAAAATTCGGGAAGAAGAGCAATGTATAACTTACATTCGCAATGGACCAACCATGGAAAGTGAGCCAATATCAAGTTTTTTCATTTTACTATTGATTTTGTGATAGACAGCCATGAAAAAAAGAATACTTTATATACTTCTTTTTTATAAAAAAGCAATAAATATTGGTGTGAAATCAACGGAAATATTTAAATTTATTTGTTTCTAAAACAACAAATGTTTTATATCAGGGCTGCAAATAACAGTCGGTCAACGGTCAGTGGCTGACCAAATTAGCTTATGTCAGACGAAATCCTAACTGTGGTTGGACATGATGTCCGGACAATTTTTTGTCGCGTATTGGTCAACTTTCTTTGTCTTTTTTTTTTTTTTTTTTTTTTTGGTGATGTCCGACTACAGTTTTTGTTTTGTCCGACCAAAATGGTCACTTAGTCGGACATATGTCCTTTCAAGAATAAAAAAACCTATTTGCAGCCCTTAACTCCTTGAAATGTCAAGCTTGTACTTTGATATAAGAATTGATTGCAGGGTGGTCACATTTGTAACTAATACATGTGCAGGAAAGGTAATGATTATAGTATTAACTAGAAGGGCACTCGTAGAGCGCATACCTCCGCCCCGCCACATATGTACACCTGATATTACACTCATCTGGATCTGAGATCCAAAGTTTAATCCGGATAAATCCCACATTTTATTCGATTGATCCTGGGTATATTTGCGACCTTTCCACCAAATTTGGTGCAAATCCGTTGATTAGTTTTTGCGTAAAACGATTAACAGACAGACAAACAAACAAACAAACAAACAGACAGGCGTGAAAACATAACCTCCTTGGCAGAGGTAATAATATACATGAAAAAATTACTCGATTCTGGTTGGTTGAGAGCAGTGCAGTTCAGATGTAACACCAGTGCAAAAAGTGTAACACCAGTGCAAATTACACATCGATATTTTGGATTATGATATTCTTTATTTTTAAACGAACCGCTTTAAGTTCGTAGCGTTATCAGCTGATCTTCATTGATCAGCCAATCAGTAAATAAAGTGTCAAATCCGCATCAAATGCTCACTTCCTGTCCTCAATGAGATCTTCCGGCACTTCCTCCAGGCGAATTTTTTCATGTTTATATTATTAATAAGTAATCATACGGTTTTTCTCGTTCAATTTGGAATTAATTTGTACGAGTGAGTTTTTCAAAAAGCTCACTCGTGCAAATTAATTCCAAATTGAACGAGAAAAACCGTATGATTACCTTTACTAAACTAAAGGAGTCCAAGGATTGTTGTGTTATTGCTTCCTCTTAGGCTTGAAGTATGTAATAGCCCTCCTTTGACCTACAAGATGTGTCCATTGTGTGATGAGTCACTAGGCTGCCATTTTATTGATCTTCATGACAGCTGTGCCCTTGGAAAGGTCTGTACATTTTATCTTATGGCCGCCGCTCTTTCTCTTTCTTATTGTCTTTTTTATTTTTTATTTTGCCTTTTTCACAGCGGCTGCATCTAGCGGGGCCATAATATGCTCGGCCTTGCGGTCGCTTTTGACCCTGCTCGTGCCATGTTGCGGAGCCCTCATACAGGGTTTTTTTTTCTGTTTTTCAAGAGGTGTACGCAAGACCGTAAGGGACATATGATACCCGGGGTGGGGGGGGGGTACTTGGGTTAATGTTTGCTGGGTATGTGCCGCTGGCCTCTCAGAGCCCCCACCCCATTTTAGTCTATTTTTTGGCCAATTATAGACCCCATCTTAGTCACTTTTTAGAAAATGTAATTTTTGCGATCCCAACTTAGTCACTTTCTATTTATGCATCTCAAGAACGGAATGTAATGCGTTCAATGCAAGCTTTTTGTTAAATTTAATAAACAACTTTCTGATCTTTTTAACCAAGAATCTTACCATTTTGATTCCCTATTTACCCCCAAAATTCGAAAATTTGCGACCCCATTCTAGTAACTCTATTGAAAATGCGACCCCATTAGAGTCACTGCAGTGGTGAAAATGCGACCCCATCCAGCGGCACATCCCCATTAGGCTCCTGTAAGGGAGTACCCCCCCCCCCGGGGATATGATAGTGTGGTTTTATTATCTATAAGAGTACAGAGAGGTTTTCTCAACCACTGAAAAAAGTTGAGCAAAAATGCAGCGATACGAAATGGACGTCTTTTAGTGCTTGTGCAATAGCAGCTTCATTTATTTTCTTTTCAGATTTCCTACTTGTTTGATAATGCGGCAACAGTATTCTTTGCAGTGTTTGTTTCTTTTTGGGGTAAGTGTGTTTATTGATTCACTGTTTTGATGTGTGTTGTGGTAAGTGTGTAGATAACGGTCCTGCCTACGATTTCCAAGTGTTGTATTTGCCAGGACTAATATTCATGCATCCCTGAAGTGTCCAGAGTCAATGTTTTCCCGATGATATTGATAGGTTACAACCGAGCAAGGCCGTTTTTCATACACTGTGGATAGGGAAGCTAACAGCGAAAGTGGTCCCATCACGAAGAGATGAAAGCTACTTACATCAAAGTAATAGAAGAAACCAAACGCTAACCTCGTTAAAAATATACATTATACTCAACTAAAAATATATGTAATGACATTAATTGATCATCACAGTTAGGCAACAATTAAAAATAAATGATAAAAGTAAAGAATTTTGCACCCTAAGCCACATTAGTTTATTGTCAAAATACCGAATGTTGGCATTGTCGCATTGTTACTCCCAGTAAAAGTTCCTACAAACGGTATTGCTGAGCCTCCACTGTTGATTTGTTACAGCGGTGTTCTTCTTAGAGTTCTGGAAGAGAAAAGAAGTTACTCTAGCGTATCACTGGGATGTTCTGGAGTACGAAGAGGAGGAGGTAAGATCACGTGGTTCTTTGCTTTCGGCAGGTCACTTTCCAGTTCCTTAGGTAACCAAAGCGAAATTAAAATCAGCAAACACTCTTGGAAAATATTTTGATACTAACTAAAAATTTAACTATTTATAGAAGTTATAAGATCCAAACTTAAAGTAACAATTTCAAATTTACTGTACAGTGCCGTAGTATGGGGAGGGGCCGGGGGGGGGCGCCCCCGCCCCTCCTCCCACAAAAAATTGGAAATGCTAAAAAAATGCTAGAAAAATAGCATTTCCATATTTTAGGAATCCCAGGTTTTAAAATCTCCCAGGGGTGCATGACCCAGGACTCGCACTAGAAGTTTGCGCCTTCGGTGCTCGTGATTGACCCCCCCAATAGATTTAACCCTGCTTCGACACTGCTGTATGTCGAAAAATTATAATTTCCAATAATTCATTGTTAAGAATTGAAACGTGCAGTAATCTCACACAGCGTATAGTGTCTCCCTATTCCCGATCGATTTCAAGTGCCGTGAAGAATGTCGTCGAAGGGCGTGAGTCCATCCGTCTGTCGGCGGTAGAACTGACTTATTTACAATACAAACTTTATTGACACTCTATAAACAGGGCTTTTCAGTGACAATAATAAAAAAATTAGCTAACTTAATTTATAGTGACGGCGTTTCTAGAAATCACATTAGTTTAAATACTCAGGTGATTTGTTCGCTATCTCGGATTATCAGCCGATAATCACCTCGACGAACAAAATGGCTGCCAGTCGTTCGCGCGCTTTTGATGAAATAAAAATTTTTTCGTGTTGCACAATGCTTTTTATTTTCTTTTTTTTGAAATAATCACGTGTGTATTTATACTAAAACAATTATTCGCCTCAGGCTCAGTGATTATCGGTGAATATTCAACGATAATCACTTCGCCTTCGGCGAATAATTGTTAAATAATACGATAATTCGATTCGAAATCTTAAAGAAGGTAATCATTCAGATCGGAAACAGCCTTAGCCCAGTCGTTGACTAGAAAAGAAATGTTAAGTTTAGTGTCATCCACATAACTTTCTGTAAAACAAGACCGAGCGGCTTGTGGCAAATCGTTTTATATAAATACGAAATAAGATAGGTCTGAGTGTGCTTCGTTGTAGCACACCGGATTCTAGCGGAAAAAGATCAGACAGCTCAGAATTTATGTGCACAACTAGTCGTCTGGGAGATGGATAGCTGATTCGTGTCAATCAATCAATCAATCAATCAAGTTATTTATTGTCGATAACGTAGGGAGTGGTCGCTCAGTCTCCCGAGCCAGGGGATCATGTAAGAAACGCTCGACATATATAATTACAACTACATGTACAAGGGCCTGACCACAAACACCGGGTTCTCCATCCCCTACTCTTCGCGAACAGTGTGTGGGTTCTTTAACGTCCCACAAAGTCATTACAAACAAGGGCTGTGAGACGGGACCTACGGTTTATCGTCCTTATCCGAGAAGACTAGAAAGTCTAACCATTTACAGATGTCATTGCAAAGGCAGCATTTTCTCCTCAGTTTTTTAAAGACCTTGAGTAATGGTCCGGCCGAGGTTCGAACCCACGACCTCCCGCACGATAGTCCAGTGCTCTACCAACTGAGCTAACCGGTCGGCGGTGTGATAAAACATTGTTTTGGTGTGTTTCCATTTCCCACCGGCACATAACCATTTTCTATAGGAAATAACCCTCTGTACTACTGAAACCAATGTTGTAAGTCTCCCCTCTTCCCTGCTTCGTCTCCCCCCCCCCCTCCCCTGTTTACCTCAACCACAGGGTTGTCAGTGAGTAACTGTGTAACGGTGTGTCGTTCTCTTGTGTCCTAGGAGCGGCCTCGACCAACATTTGCAGCATTGGCGCCAGCAGTCGAGAGGAACCCGGTGACGGGAATACTAGAGCCTCATTTCCCTGACGAAAAGAGAAAACCTCGGATTTTCTCGGGGTTTGCGATTGTCGTCACTATGGTAATACATCTTTTAGCTAGAAAACGAATTAAATAGTCAATGGACCTCTTCCCGCCGGTGTGCTTAGTACCCTGGCCTTAAAATGGAGGCACGCTGGAGCTGACCTGGTTTTGTTGCGAACCTTCCTGCTCTTCAGATGTAAATAATATGATTTGCGCATAAATTGTGGAAGGGTTTGTCACAAACCGGATTTGATTCCCATTTAGGGACCGTTCATTTTTTAAGGGATAGGGGGGGCTGGTGGGATTTGGGGGAGTGTCAGTGGGAAATTGAGTGACCCCCCCCCCCTCAGCTTGCCAATTATTTCACATGACCCCCCCTCAAAAAGAATTTTTTTGGGATGACTCCCCCTCCCCTTGGCCCCCTCTAAAAAAAGTTACATCTGGTATTTTACAGATTAGTACGTTCAAATGCCACTACATGCATCTTGATGTCATTAACTGTTCCGTTTCAATATATTTACAAATCTATAAAGAAAGCTGTTTTGCACTCATCCCATCTAAATTTCTCAAAAGAGCTTCCAGATTGTCTTCTTTATTCCCCTTCCCTGACAATTCAATTTTTTGGGGTGGCCCCCCCTTTGAAACCATTTTTTTTCGCAAATTATATCCTCTGACATATTCACCGGGCTCGGCAACCGTGCACCTACCCCTCCCCTAACCCAACAAGTTATAATAAGTTTAAATGTTTACGTTAATGTTGGGTTAGGGGAGGGGTAGGTGCACAGTGCCCAGATACTGACATTGAATCCATCTTATTTATTTTACAACCCAACTTCTGCATGTAGATTTTGTGGGCATTCTTGACTCATCAGTTTCTTAATTAAGATGTGTGCATTTATTGTAGTTAGGATTATTTAGTGTTGTGTTTTTGTTGTTGTTGTTGTTGTAGTTTGTTTTATAAAATAACTCAGATACTACGTGCGCGTTGATTGGTTGAAAACCTATGGGTTATTGTGCCGGTAAACCCATAGAAAAAGGCATCCGGACCACGAGCCATAAACAAAACCCGCTATTGATCTGCAAACAACGATTTTAGAAAGGCTAAAAAACAGAACAAGTTACTTACCCAGCCCTTCTTAATCTTAAAAGCGTCACAAGGGTCACAATTCGCGACTGCCATAGCTTTAGAAGTTATAAAGTACAAAGCTGGAAAGCAGTTTACATTTCACGACGATGCCAAATCGCAGAGAAAGACAACAACTGTGTGAATTTCTGGCGTAGAAAGTCTCTAGGAAAACTTAACCAAGTGCCAACCAGCAACAAAACGGATAGTTTTAGCATTCTTGATTTATTTTATGTCAAAATTAAATTCCTTAATGAAAGAAATTGTTCCAAAAAGAGATCTCTGATCAAGATATGGTTCAAAATCGGCCGCTGTAGGTTGTAAACAAGCTGCCAACGATGATGAAAGATGTCAGAGTTTCGGGCTGGTTTTTTTCCAACATTTGCACAAATTATTCCGTGATATTGATGCCATAACCTACCTCAAACCACCTGACTTCACAAATCGACAAATATTAACGCCAATATGTGGCTACGGCAAAGAAACCTTTCTTCGGCATATTTCCATCGGTCGCTGTACGAGCATGTAAAGTTACATGCGACAACTTCGCAAATGCAGCCACGTCGTTACCGCAGCATTTCTTGATCACAATAAAGTCCAGAAAACAGATCTTAAACCACTGCGGCTTGTTAAAAGTGAATGAAGTCCTCCATTACAATAGCTGCCAGTTCCGTCTGTAAACACGAAATTCTTACGGATCGACTCAACAAAATACAGCTGCGAGGTACAATTAATTTCTACTTCTGTAGTAAACAAACCACGAACGTATTCTTTCATTGTACGTTCGCATGAATATGTGTTGACTTTTCCTGTAAAACAGCTTTCATAAGTTATCATGAAATGAGTGCAAAAAACTCGTGTTTTGAAGTGCTGCTGTTTGTTGTTTGACTGAACTGAGTTTTGAGAAAGTTCAGCGCTATTAAATCGTGAGTCATGATTGGCTTATGATGACTTTAGAGAGAAGACATGACTTGATCACGGTACTAAAAGCATACTTTTTACCTCAAAGACTCCATTCTACTAAAAGTTATTTTATAAAAGCAATAGATCACACTTTCTATGGGTTTACCGGCGTGATAACCCACTCGAAAAGTTTGTAAATCACTCGCCTTCGGCTCGTGATTTACAAGCTCTTCTCGTGTTCTCCCAACATCCTGCGTGGGTTATCACGTCGGTAAACCCATAGAAAGTGTGATCTATTGCTTAAATACACCTTATTTCAAAATGGCCTCCATTTAAATGTTCTTTTGTGTTTATTCAAATTATCTCTTGATGCCTCGTTCTCAAGCTAAAATACAAAAGAATATTTTACCTTAAACGAGGCGTCAAGGTCTAACTTAAATAAAAAACCAAAGAATATATAAAAGGCAGCCATTTTGGAATAAGGGATATAGTATTATTGACTTTGTTCTGACTTGCTTAGTTACTAGGCCTCTGGGCGAATTTTAGTGTTGTTGTTTTGTTGTTGTTTGTTGTTGTCTTTGTTGTTGTTGTTGTTGTTGTATGTTGTTCTTGTATGTTGTACAGTACTGTAGGTTTTGTTTGCACCCTTGGTCACATTAGCATCATGTTTAACATGTATCTGTTTGTTTTTGTTAGGTCTCTTTAGTGCTGGTCTTTATGGTGGGTGTTATCGTTTATAAGCTGCTTGTTTATCGTCCTCTGGCTGCCAATGCTTCCACACGAGCTCGTGCCCCACAAATCGCCAACATCACCGGCGCCTTCGTGAACTTGACCATAATCATGATTCTGAGCAGGGTATGTATGAACAATTTATAAACCGGTTGATGCCTTAATTGAACTAGTGCATACCAATTTAGCAACCTTGGCATTTTGAGTAATCTGATTGGCTCGCCATCTCGGAACATTCAACACTGTTCACCTCCTATGAGGTGAATCGTGCCAAGGCTTCTGGGAAATCCTTGTGCAAGTGAGTTTTGATCAAAAGAAAATTAAATGACCAGTGTCATACCTCGCTTCACAGCTGTTTGCGAGAGATGTCGCTGAAGTTGCTTCATTGGTGTGTACTAAAACAAGGATTCTCTTCAGTCTCTGTATTCGGCCTCTATTCGCCTCGATTTCGTAGAATAATTGTTACCACCTCCAACGGAGTTGGACGGAGGTTAGGTTTTCACCGGCGTTTGTTTGTTTGTTAGGTATTTGCATTCGAGAGCCACAGGCTTTTTACCCCTGTTAAATAATGTTAATATTGTTGTTAATGTTACTAATATCATTTTAATTGTTATTAAGTACCACAATCGCGTTCTTGTTCTTGTAGTGTTTTTTTATTTTATTTTATTTTATTTTATTTTAATTCTAGTCATATCTTTGGATTTTGATATTGTAAAGCGGCTCTAGACATTTACTTTTTGATTGCAGTGCGACATATATTGACATTGTAGTTAGATTGTAGTTAGCTTTTGATTCTTGATATGGTATCGGATTTACAGTTCAACCTTGTGCCACGAGGTAATGATGCAATGGTTAAGTTAATTTTTCTTATGCCTTTGTAGATAACCGCTTTTTTAAGCTGGTATATACCACTTTCATGTTGTCTATTTTAATGCTTCACCTGTTATTTTTAGTTTGCTTGGAGTAAAAAGGACATCTCGTCCTCTTGTGTTTCAGGTTTATGAGCGAGTTGCTTTGGCACTGACTCATTGGGGTAAGTTGATGCAAAAGCTAGATTGAGCTAAGCTGTTCATGATGATTTCTAGTATGGCATAAATCAAGGCAATAGTGCTCTTGTAACCGTGCTCGCTTTAAACGTACCGCATTAAGCGAAAATAAGCAAAATTCTTTGGGATACAACGTTGTGACGTGAGGTGACCATGGCGTTAAAAATTTCAGTTCTGAACAAAACCACACATCCATTAGCTGCGTTGCGGCTATTGAGCGAAAGAGCGCGTGGCGGAAACAAGCCTCATTTTGGTGGGGAAATCTTGGTAGCCGTTTTTGTAGTGCGACGGAAGCAGGTTTTAAAGACGCCGGTTTGTTTCAACTCACAACTTTTTTCAGTCTACTCAACCGAATCCATATAGAAGAAAGCTTTAATTCTTAGTATTGTGCTTGCAAAAAAGGACTTGCTTTAAAATCTCGCACTCGTAGCTTTACTTGTACTTTTATTTTTCGAGCGCCCACTTAATGGATCTGGACCGACTTTAGAAAGCTAACACTGTCTGTGTCATTCTAATATAATTTCTTCCAATTATTCCTATTTATTACATGGCTACAATAGTACACGCACTCTGATTGGCTGTTGAGCGGGCAAGATTTTCTTGTAATGACCAGGCATGGTCAGGTGTGTTTCGTTTCAGTGAACATGACCTAGAATGACCTCTTGGGCGCGCAAGCGGATATTGAAAGACCTTTCGGTTATTTGTTTTCCAGTCCTAATAATAATATATAATAACCTTTATTTGAGTATCTGTCGCCCGGTCAATACATCAAGGCCTCTGCGCGAGATTTTCCTGTAGTGACCTCACTCTCGGTTAATAAGTAGTATTTATTTCTTTTCTTAGAAATGCACAGGACCCAAACTGAATACGAAGACAGTTTGACATTCAAAGTGTTCGTGTTCCAGTTTGTGAATTTCTACTCTTCCATCTTCTACATCGCCTTCTTCAAGGGAAAGTAAGAACGTCTTGCTAAGTATCGCCCTTTCAGTAAAAATCACTAATTCATATGTTATGTAAGGGCCCCACTATCCAATCTTTTCGGAAACATGTTTTTAAGTGGTGGAATTTCAAGCATTCTGACAACAGAACTCCTTTCCAAATGGGAATTCTCTATGGTCACAAGCCTGAAACAACGAGTTACTACACATTTAATAACTGCCTGTGATTGCCAGATATTATATCTAACTTAGAACCATTAGAAAAGTGATGGGTGGGGGGGGGGGGGGGAGGGGGTGGGGAAAAAATCCAAAAAAAATTCATACAAGGGAAAATGCCAAGAAAAAAATTCATGCAAAGAAGAAGGTAAAAAAAAATTCATGCAGAAGGAAGGTCCAATTGTGACTTTTTTACACGTAGTGAAAAAAATTCGTGCAGAGGGGTTCACCTGAAAAAAAAATTCCTGCACAAGCATTGAGCAAAAAAAAAAATTCGTGCAAGCTGAAAATTCCCCACCCTCCCCCCCCCCCCATCACTTTTCTAATGGTCCGTCCCTTATTACATTTGTGTCTTCACGGTAGTGCTTTGTGTTCTTGCTCGTTTTGTATCAATGAATTTTTATGCGCTTGTGTTTACAGATTGGTTGGTTATCCTGGTCACTACCGTCGGCTGTTTGGACTTAGACAGGAGGAGGTAAGTACCTTGCCCTTCCCACCCCAACCCCCCCTACCTTACCAATCAGCACAGGGAGACCGCTGGGTAACAGTATCTCTCGTTGACCTTTGGAGGGTGTGGTTGGGGGATTTGGTATGCGCAAAAATTTTTGATCCCAGTGTTATGATGAACAACATTTTTTTTCTAGGAGAAGAAATGATGCTCCAAGTCTTGTGTTTGAAGAAGGAAATGCGTTTAAATCACCCACCCCCGCTTCCCTGCTCTTTCAACTGGCCGTTCCCTCTAGTGCATTTTCACATGATATGTGTGATCTTATCTAACTCATAATTGGCTCATTGTAATCATTTAGTGTCTCGCAAATCTTATCCAACTTGCACGTGATTGACTCAAGACCACGGTACACGTGATTACCTACTTATCGTTTCCCTGATTGGTTAATTACCAGTGTGCGCCTAGTGGCTGTCTGATGGAACTGGCCCAGCAGCTCGTCATTATCATGGTCGGCAAACAGATGATCAACAATGTGCAGGAGATATGTATACCGTAAGTCAGTTATATACAAGTGTTCTAGATATATATGCGTTATTGAGCAAGTATGAGGTAAAGATGGATGCGTAGAACGAGGCCAATATTCAGCAATCTTGACCAAACAAGCTTATTTAATAAAGGTCTTATTATGTGGCCATTTTGTTTTTATTTTGTTTCGCGGAACAGAGCAGGAAATCCCGAGCGTACAATATAGGCTCATCGCGTTCGAGCTGGTCATTAACTCTCGTGCTTACTTTATTACGTACTGTGTACTTAGTGTGACGTTTTTGTTGCAGGATGCTTAAGCAGTGGGCCAAGAGAAAGAAGCGAGGCACGAAGAAGGAAGTCAGCAAACCTCGCTGGGAGGCTGATTATGAACTGGTTGAGAACGAAGGATTGTTTCAAGAATACTTGGAAATGGGTGAGTTTTCCCACAACTGCCAGAACTGTGTACAGTCATTCTGATTCTTATTAAGATTGTCATTTCGTGGGGACAAGTCAATTCCATTATTTAATCTCCGGATCAAACCATTTATTTTGACCATTCTTTGGACATCTACTGAACAGTACTGTACTGTGGTACTGTTTGTTTTACTATATATAGTGTGGTTCTAACTTTTTCATCTGTGGATCACACCATGCAGTGTGACCATTCTTTGTAAAGCTACTGAACAGTACTGTACTGTGGTACTGTTTGTTTCACTATACAGTGTGGTTCTAACTTTTTTATCTGTGGATCAAACCATGCAGTGTGACATGGCATTCTTTAGGAAGCTACACGGAACAATACTGTGGTACTGTTTGTTTTGCTTTGTAGTTTGGTCACTTCGTTTTTGATCTGGCGCTAAAACGGGGCGACGCGCACCTCATAAAACGTTCAGTGTCCTTAATCAACGAGAAAAATAATACAACAAACCCATGAAAACTCAAAGTATGCTTTTTAATCTGAAATCAAAAGAGCTTCGGTGTTTAGAGGTCGCTTGAGTTGAAGGTATTCGATATGACCATTCCTTGGAAAGGCACTGAAAACTACTGTACTGTAGTACTTTTGTTTTACTGTTTATTGTACATCAGTTCGACTTTATCATTGCAATGACATTAATTGATCATCGCAGTTATGAACACAACTGAAGCAGCTGTTAAATTAAAGCCTGAAAAAAAAAACTCAGGCCTGAACGGGATTCGAACCCATGACCTCTGCGATACCGGAGCAGTGCTCTACCAACTGAGCTATCAAGCCAACTGGGAGCTGGTCATGTTGTGAGTTGCAAAAGGCGATTCACTCTGACCTTTCACTTAAAAGCAGCTGAACAGCGCTTTACTGTGGTATTGTTTTCATTCTCGTTCAGTGTGGCTCTAGCTTTTGAAAGCTACGGAATAATACTTAAACGTGTTTTGTTTAAATTTCTTTCCATTCGGCAGCCAAAGAAGTGATTGCTAGAAAACACTTCGTTTTTGCGGAATAAAGTTGTCTGTTTTTCATCTTGCACCATTATGTAGTGTTCGGCGCCAATATGTAGTGCTCTGCACACTCGTAAAGCAGATTTCCTCTCAGAGAACGATTTGTGTTGTTTGATACCCACAGTGCTACAGTTTGGTTTCATTACAATCTTCGTCGCCGCTTTTCCTTTGGCGCCCTTCTTCGCTCTCGCCAACAACATATTTGAGATCCGCATCGACTCCGACAAGTTTGTGTGTGAAGTAAGACGGCCGATAGCTGACCGAGCTCAAGACATTGGAATCTGGTTCGATATTCTGGATAGCGTCGCCAAAATAGCTGTCATTAGCAACGTAAGTGAAAATCACTTGAGTTTATTAGAGTGGTTTCAAGTTGGCCGTCTGAAAACCAAAACCATAGCGATTACCTTAAGCAATCGTAGCACATGCACACAAAGAACCAATTCAAACGCAAAGTAAATACACCTTGTCTGCGCCAAACGCGAGAAAAGCTGTGCGACCTCGTCGCAGTTTGCCTTAGTTTGGATTCAATGATTGGTTGCTTAAATGGCGTGAGATTCTGCAGCCAACCAGCCAAGGCAATGCAAGAACAAAGCTATCGCGTAAGTACTGTCGGCCACGTTCTCTTTAAGAAAGAATTCCAGAGAGAAAAAGATCGCAAGCAATAATATTCTTCTCGACATCTTCTTTTCACTTGTGCTTGTGTTCTTAAGTTCTTGGTCTTGCGTCACAACGTTTCGGCAATCCTGCCCTCCTCAGGTGACAAGAACTTAAGAACACAAGCACAAGTGGAAAAGAAGATGCCGAGAAGAATGTAAATACAGAGTGCCACGTGCGCCCATCTCAAGAGTCTATCAAGACAAGCAATAATAATAATAGAAATAATAAGAATAATGAACAGGAGCCTATCATGCGACCATGGGCTCGTGTGATGATATAATCACAAGATGAATACAATAATTGGGTTCTATTTTATAGCCCTGACAGGTAAAATCATTACAAGTTCTTTAAAAGCGTACCGTCGCGAGGTTTTGCGGGAATCGTATTTCTAGTTATAATTCTGTTAATACTTTTTGCTGTTTGTTTCCTTGTGTTTGTCCAGGCTTTTCTGATCGCATTTACGTCCACCTTCCTGCCCAAGCTGCTATATCGCTTTGCTGTTTCAGAGGACAATTCTCTCACAGGATACCTGAACTTCTCACTGGCTTGGGCGCCGCCAAATACCACTAGCGTGCCATGCAGGTTGGTTTACGTTACTTCTCAACCCCCTTGACAATGCATTAGAGAAAGACAAAAAAACATTATGCACCATGCAGGGTTTTCAGTAAGAATTGTAGTAACAGGAGAATTGTGTATAGTAACAGGAGAATATTCTGAAAGCGCTCCACGTCTAAATTTAAAACTAATTCAGGCCACCTAAATTTGGCCCGAGAATTCTTTGTAGTAATCGGAGAATTCTTCATAGTAGCCGGACAATTCTTCATAGTAGCCGGAAAATTCTTCGTAGTAGCCGGACAATTCTTCGTAGTAGCCGGACAATTCTTCATAGTAGCCGGACAATTCTTCATAGTAGCCGGAGAATTCTTCATAGTAACCGGAGAATTCTTCATAGTAGCGGGGCAATTCTTCGTAGTAGCCGGACAATTCTTCGTAGTAGCCGGACAATTCTTCGTAGTAGCCGGACAATTCTTCGTAGTAGCCGGACAATTCTTCGTAGTAGCCGGACAATTCTTCGTAGTAGCCGGACAATTCTTCGTAGTAACCGGAGAATTCTTCATAGTAGCCGGAGAATTCTTCATAGTAGCCGGAGAATGCTTCATAGTAGCCGGACAATTCTTTGTAGTAGCCGGAGAATTCTTCATAGTAGCCGGACAATTCTTCGTAGTAGCCGGACAATTCTTCGTGGTAGCCGGACAATTCTTCATAGTAGCCGGAGAATTCTTCATAGTAGCCGGAGAATTCTTCATAGTAGCGGGGCAATTCTTCGTAGTAGCCGGAGAATTCTTCATAGTAGCCGGACAATTCTTCGTAGTAACCGGAGAATTCTTCATAGTAGCCGGAGAATTCTTCATAGTAGCCGGACAATTCTTCGTAGTAGCCGGACAATTCTTCGTGGTAGCCGGAGAATTCTTCATAGTAGCCGGAGAATTCTTCATAGTAGCCGGAGAATTCTTCATAGTAGCGGGGCAATTCTTCGTAGTAGCCGGAGAATTCTTCATAGTAGCCGGACAATTCTTCGTAGTAACCGGAGAATTCTTCATAGTAGCCGGAGAATTCTTCATAGTAGCCGGACAATTCTTCGTAGTAGCCGGACAATTCTTCGTAGTAGCCGGACAATTCTTCATAGTAGCCGGAGAATTCTTCATAGTAGCCGGAGAATTCTTCATAGTAACCGGAGAATTCTTCATAGTAGCGGGGCAATTCTTCGTAGTAGCCGGAGAATTCTTCGTAGTAGCCGTAGAATTCTTTATAGTAGCCGGAGAATTATTCGTAGTAGCCGGAGAATTCTTCATAGTAGCCGAAGAATTCTCCAATCTCCGGTACCCAATGAACACCCTGCCATGACGTGTTAAGACGTCAGACCAAACATAGTTTGGTTTTGCATTTTTTTTTTCTCCTTTCATAACGTTTCCTTTGAAAAGCTACCTAAACACGTTGGTTGGTTGCCGGGCTGGGTGTCTGTGGGGTTGGATGGAAACTGTGGTGATTTGGTTGTAGTGTTTGTTTGTTGGTTGGGTTGCTGTAGAGTTCAGCTGCTGGTGAGTTAATTGGGTGATTGGGAGAAAAAAAATGGTAGGGTTGTGGGATGTGGCTTAGAATGACAAAGTCAAAATGTAGTAAGGGTATGTTAAAGCCTCACATATGCGCACCACTGTCGCCTCAGTACGCATATGTGTGGCTTTAACATACCCTTACTACATTTTAACGTTGTCATTCTGAGCCACATCCCACGAGCCTACCATTTTTCATCACCTTGATATTCATAATGTGGGAGCCCAGAGCTCATCTGCTAGCTGTGCAATGCTGATGAGGCCTAGCAAGGCTGAAACAGCTGTCCATGGCTGCTGGCTTTTGAGCTCAACTTTTCATATATATTTTTTGGTAGCAATGGGGTTTAATCCCTTCTACCATTGTCGCCCCAGTGCGCATATGATTGGGTGATAGTTTAATTGGGTGGTATGTGGAAGCTCTTCATATGTTTGGTTGGTTTGTAGTTTTAAGGTTTTGTTGGTCAGGTGAGTATGTGGTTGGGCGAGTTCTGTTCGGGCAGGTGGTTTTGTTGTTTTGTTTTTTTTTTGGTTGGGTGGTCGGGTAATTGGGTGGTTGAATAAGCCATCCGCTCATTCATTGTCCAGTCAGTTGTTTAAATCACTGATTGATGGCATCGGTTATTTTATGGATAAATTTCTTGCTGACTTATTAATCTACTGTTTGATTCAATGATCTGTTCTTTTCTCTTCAGATTAATATTCATTTGGTTGCAATTTTGGTGTAAGTAATTTAAAACACTTCTTATTCTAGGTACCCAGAGTTCAGAGGTCCAGACGGTCGTTTCACTAGTTTTTATTGGCATCTGCTGGCACTTCGACTAGGTTTCGTAATCATGTTTGAGGTAAGCAGAAAAGAAATGAATTTGACAATGTTGTAACCTCTTCTGATAGCTGTGCAGAACGTACGAGGGCAACCGAGCAATGTCCAGACCATGTCGTTTATTTATCATTATGTGAAATTATCTTGCATGCGGCGATGTTTTCTTTACAATTGATAAGTGCTTAAGTTAAACACGACGATAACATCGACCCGGACGACACCAAACAATAACGTTTATGAACAACACAGTGAAACTGCAGAAACCAGCTACAGTCTGGTAGGTTTCCTCGCCGTGCCCTGCAAAACACATTTTCTCGACAAAGTGTGTGTACAACAGCAAAATTGATTGGAGAATGTTAGAATGGAATGCGAGCAGTAAAAGTGGAAAAAATTCAATGTTTGAAAGAAACGAAATGGATCAAACGTGCCCGCTAATAGAGTAGGAGCGAAACAAGTTTTTTCGCTGACGCCGTCCTCGGCGTCGTTCCGTCGTGTTTGCGTAAGCTCCCTACCAACTTAGCGTTTATCCCGGGGTATTACATGACAAGTGAAACGTTACGAACCAAAAACGTCGGTTGTGTCTGTGACTGTGAGACAATTTCGTCACGGGCTCCTGTGTCATTCGTGACCAATCGTTTGATGTCACCGAACAAAAAAAAAGACACTCAATGATCATGTATCCATAAGACATTACGTGACAATTAGAACGTGACGCCCAGCCGTCGGCCGGTACGGGTTCCCATATCTTGCGTGACCAGCCCAACCGTCTTGTAGGTTTGTGTTACACGCCTCACGCATTAAAAATTAAAAGTACTTGAATTTAGGATTAACCATAAGGACCTTTTCTCCACAGCATTTTGTGTTCTTCGTGTCGCGTTTGATCGACCTTCTAGTGCCGGACATTCCACAGTCTTTGGAAATTATTATCAAACGAGAAGCGTATCTGGCTAAACAGGCTCTGTCCGAACATCACACTCTGTTGGGAGGACAGAGCGGAGAGAGCACGGATGATTTAGACGACGATGTGGCGTAACAAGCCTAGGTGTTTTTTTTCGCAGCATCTGGTAGGAAGGAGTTTGTGAAACCTGAAATTTTGACATTGTGAAACCTGAAGTTTTGCCTCTCCGATGTGAAATTTCGTGTTGTTGTTAGTGGAGTCTCGTGCACAGGTCACGCATTAGAACGTATTTCATGTATTGTTGGTGATTTCAGATGTTACAAATTCCGTTCTATAACGCTGCACAAACCTTTTTATGTGGACTTAGAACTGAGTGGTAGAATCGAGATAGAAGTTAGGTTAGGATCAAATTTAAGGATTTAAAGAGTTGTGTTTATTCAGAGTCAGGGAGTACAGGTAGGACCATGGGTGTAGTGTTCATATACAAAAATGTGTTTATATTCTTGTGTAGTGTATAGATGCGAAGGCAAAGGATCTCAGAACTGTCAGATGTTTGTTATATTGGTAATGAGATCGTTTATGATACATCACTATCAAGACGCCGTGTAATTTCTTTAATTATATATTATTTTTTGTATTCTTATGATTGACCTGCCCTGTAGGGATTTATTTATTTCACAGCGTCATACATTTGTTTGCTCATGGATTTTTCCAGCGAGTTCATATTGAGCCTGCGAATAGCCTCCAACGTGCTCGTCTGCTGATGATCTAGATTCGAGGAAAACACGTCTAATTGAAAGGGGAGGTAGAATGGGGATAGCTTTGAAATTTCGATTAATTTATAACATTAATTTTAATCACGGATTTCTTTATATTCTAGATGTTTTAGGCCACAGGCCCACACTAATATCAAATTTAACAAATTAACAATGGTTAATATATATCTTTTGTTTCAAGATGAAATGTTATTGCACCATTTGGGAAGAGGGAGTTTAGAAGAGTAATAACTCCCCGTTACATTGTAATATTATTTTAATATATTATTTCTCGAAACTAGTTCAATTAAATTTCTTGCAAGTCAGTTGCAACGCGGGTTTTTTTGTGGGGAAAATTTGAGGTGAACCATAATCTCAATTTTGGTTAAAGAATATGCATGGGCAGTCAGTGTGGGACATGCTTTGTTACCCAGATTTATTTTAAAGAAACCTCCACTCAAAGTATATTTACGTTAAGTCATTAGAAATACGGTGTACAGCTACGGATGTAGTTGTTTAAGCTGAAAATGGTATAACACAGCTGGATAAATGCATTTAGCCTTGGCGGTACAAATAGGCAGGACGACGCCATCTTGGATTGTGTGACGTCATATGATTGCCCATTGGTATGTTTCAAACAAAAGAAGTTGTAAAGCCCTTTTGACGTCATTAAGTCCAGCATGGCGACGAGCGGGAATTTAAAACTAAAATGGATAGCATTAAGGTCTTATTTGTTGAGGAATTAGGCGGTGTTAATGTTGTTTAAAATGATGTGTCCTTCCATACAACAATGTAACGTGGGAGTGGAGGTTGCCTTTAATGAAGCAATTTTAAGCTTTGTCCATTTACAAAGCTTATGAGACCATAGCATTATGGTCTCCCTTTCCCTGTTTTGAAGGGAATTTTTACAAATTGTTGCGTTGTTTCAGTTTTGTTGTGAAATCAACGGCGTGCCTAAATCAGTGGTATGTGACAAAAAAGATTGGACCAAGTCGGTCCCAGGTCCTTCAAGTTCGTCAACAATGTCGAAGAGTGTGTCCTGGAAATGAACAAGCTTGTCTTTTACAAATATTGTAACAATTAGTAGAAGATTGTAGTGTTATTAGTGACGTTTATCGTCGCTTCACGTGTTCTTGAAGTTGCTAATTAATAGAGCAATTTGTCTAATTTGTCTTCCACATAATTTTGTTCTTAGTGCCGAACAAATGCGTTCTTTAACGATAGAAATCTAATGTCTGCATCCTATTTGTCTCTGCTACATCGCCCGCCTCCAGTGAAAGGCCGAATAACTAGCGTCATCAAGTAGGAACGATTTATTTAATCAACCAGACTAGTGCTGTGTGCAGTGGACGACAAAACAGGAGATCCATATCGAGGCGACAAAAGCGGAGATCTACGCGGGAAATGCGCGTGCTTCGCCCTCGAGGATCATAACTCGCGCCTTCTCTCTCAACTTTCCACGCGTGTTCGCGAAGTGCGATTGCAATCGGTATTGACCGCCAAACCAGGGGCTTGTCACTGACACGGGTCAAACGTGAAGTCTGGTTCCATCAGTATAAAACTATAAAGTACGATCCGTTCCTTTAAAAAAATGTTGGCAAATTGCTTTCAAGCTCGGCTCTGTTTCAGCTTTCTGGTGTGGTCCCTTTAATCCTTTTCCCTTCGAACCATTGTGGGTTGGAGAGGACTGCGGGCGCGACGGTAACCAAAGCGTCTTGAAATCAAAGATAGGAATGGATTGCTTCTCGAAAAATAATACTAGACTTAGCTTTTCAAGTTTTGTTTCCGTGTCTGGAGAATCGTTCAGAGCCGTACCATAAATATATTTCGCTTTTTACAGGGAGTAAAGATATGGGTCGAATTGAGGATGAAAAACCACGCAAATTGTAGTACCGAAGGAAAAGTTTGTAGCGTTATTGGCCAAAAGTAACTTGAGAGAGCTCGTCTAAGACTTGTAAACTGATCCATTATGTTTCTGAAGTGCGACTTAGACCAATTATTTCGCTAAACAACTTTTCTGGTCGTTTGTTTCCGGCCGTTAAAGTTATGATAAGGCTGTGATGTAGCGAAGGCAAATTGTGATGGTGTACAAGCAATGGTAGCTTTGTCAGGAAAGTTTGGAACAGTGCCCGTAGCTGCAGTTTAGTGTTAGCTGTACAGCGGTGACTGCCTGCTGGCGGGTGGACTGGGGTAGGATATTTTCCACTGTAGACCTTCAGGTACGGTGAAAAAGGCAATTAAACTGGTTTATTCGACGGGAACCTGTTGTTGTTTACTTTTTTGTTCATCGTGATATCGCTCATTACAGAAGCAGGGGGGGTCAAAACTTGACAAAGTCACAACATCAGATTAAGAAAACGTCGAAGTCAAAGAGCAGCGTATATGAAGCATTCAGCTTCATGACAGAGAATAGACAGTGATTTCGACACATAAGAAGAAGTGAGAACTTCAATGTTCGGTAAAACAACAGTATCACGGTTGAGGATCTTACCAAACATGGTCACACTGCATGGTTTGATCCACAGATGAAAAAGTTAGAACCACACTGTATAGTAAAACAAACAGTACCACAGCACAGTACTGTTCAGAAGCTTCCCCAAAAATGGTCACACTGCATGGTGTGATCCACAGATGAAAAAGTTAGAACCACACTGTATAGTAAAACAAAGAGTACCAAAGTACATTACTGTTCAGTAGATTTCCAAAACAAAGAGTACCAAAGTACAGTACTGTTCAGTAGTTTTCCAAGAAATGATCAGAGTACGTTTTTTTTTTTCTAGCTGAAAAACTTTCAGCCAGGTTGAGTTACACAAAAGAACCCAACTTTTCGTGGCTCGATGCTCACTACACTGTGCACCGAACTTGTGGGGTCCACTCAACTCAACCAACTTTAAACGAAACTTCTCCTTTATTCACGTTGATCTAAGCACAACACAATCGATTCTCCCTTTCGCTCAATAAAAACTTCCATCTTTTCGTCAAAAATGAGTCGAGGTGTGCAGAAGGACATGGTGTCTTCTTCCGACAGATGCACGCGAGCGTTGTTCAGTAGTTTTTCAGAATCCATCGTTGAACTAAAACAAAACAGTGTAACAGCAAACGGCACCAAAGAAAAAATACATCAGTACATAGACCAGTTAAAAATACATTACATATTATATTTACAATTTTTTTCGTTACAATTTTCGCGGATTACGCTAGGGTCATGCATATAATCTAGAGAACATGAGAGAATCATCCGGAAGTTTACATCCATATTTCTCGAGGAGTAATAGTTGCACTTTACTTAGCACCTCAGCACAAGCAATCTGCCAATCATCACGTCCTCGTGTCCTCCTAAAACAGATGGCAAATACAACAGGATTATAAATATTAACGATGACATCAATAACAAAAATAATAATGATAATGATACTAATTTCAATACTGATGATAATCAAATTCTAGAAGAAATAATCATAAATATTTTAAATCTTATAATATTCTAATAATAATAATATAATAATAATATCTTAATAGTAATGATGATAATTCCAGTCTTGAGCATGACATAATTCTAACCAAGGCAAAGGGCCGTTTGCGCGATACAACACGGTACAATTCATCCCTTAATTAATTCTCCATGAGTCCTCTCCTCACCTCCAAGTAAAAGCCAAATTTTATTACAAGTCGTCCTCTCTGTGACAAACCTCAGTCCTCTCTCTTAGGAGTATTTTTGGCCTTCTTAGAGAGGCTGTTTTAGTGGGAGGTTTATAAACAATAGAATGCACTGATCATCAATCATCAATCATCTCTGGTCACGAAATAGTCGAAACTGAAGGTAACTACAAACCTGTCCAAAAATTTCAAAATCCGCCAAAGCTGTTCCAGATTTTTTGTCTCAACAAGATCGAGCAGATATTCAATCAAGACACTGATGTCTTCCTCTAAAGGAACTGGAAATGCCAAAAACAAAAATCAGCTGACTCAACTAGATCTAAGGTTGACAGATCTGGATTCTAGAGAGAAACCGGAGGAATGGGAAAGAGGAAACACTATCACGTGATCACAGACACGTAACGCACGTGATCAGACTCCTGACCAGACAACTTTCTTGCAACGACTACGGCACACCTCGGCTTATTCCTGGTGCAAAATCCTGTTACCTTCACGAGTGACGTAGAACAAAGAAAACAAAGGAGACAAAACAATAGAGACTATGAAAATGAAAGTGAAAAAAAAAGCAAAACTTCACAGGTTTTTACACCGAGGTAAACCCCAAATTTCGTTGGAGCAAATCTTACGCCCCTGTCCTGAAGGTAATACTTTGCTCTGTTACGAATTGTAGCTGTTATAGAAGAAAAGTGTGTGATAGTCTGGACAACATAGAGGGTGTTACTTGGCCGCACGAAGATACGAAATTTCTCTGCGATTATTGAAAAATATTTGACGTGAGCGCGTAGCAAAATTTTGTATTTCCAAGCGTACATACTACTTATTAACGGAGAGTGAGGTCATTACAGGGAAATGTCGGACCGAGACCTTGTATTGACCGAGCGATAGCGAGGTCAATACAGTCAAGGCCGAAATCTCAGATTTCCTTGTAATGACCGAACATACGAGGTTAATAATTTATGTATTATATGGCGTTTTTATCACTGGAAAAAGAAAAACGGAAGAGGTTATCTGAGGTCATGTTCACTGAACCGAAACACATCTGACTGTGCGATCAAAACAAAAAGAGACAGAAAAAACAGTTTCTTCGAAAATGAGACAAGTCTTGTCTTTATTAAAGGAAAAAAAATGTTTAAAAAATTTTCATAATGTCCGGTCTTTACTAGAAAATATTGCCCGTTCAGCAGCCAATTAGAGCGCGCGTACTATTGTGGCCATATAATAATATTAATAATATATTGGTACACCAAGAGCCGAGTAGCGAATCGATAAAAACGCTATCCCGCCAGTGATATCAGGGTCATGCCCTGATATCACCCATATTCACTTTCTTTGTTAGCTAGGTTAAGTACATTGAATGCTTTGTGTCCTTTTTTTACGTCAGTTGTGCAAATAAATTATATTACACCGGAGATGAGCCTGATAGTACACATGTATAGTATCGTTATTTTCCCATCGATTTGCTTCAACTAAATTTTATACAATAACAATGGAAAGCTTAGACGAAAAACGACGGCGCCGATAGAAAATGAGTTTCTTCTCCAGATTAGGACCCAGGCGATTGGCTAGTTTAATATTCTTTTCCGCATTACTTTTCAAAACTGTGAACTAGAAATATAATAAGGGTTTTTCTTCCTCGCCCTTATTTATCCTATAGAAAAATTTAACCGCTCTGTAGACGCACATCCTTCAGAAAACTTGGGAAATTAACGTCAATTCACGTTTTGTTCTACTGACGACGAACGACAAAGAAACCTAACAGACGCATTAAAACGTGCAGTTTTATCCCATCGTTCATGGACCTTGTTATTTAGTGTCATTCTAGGTGACATTTTTAACATTGTTTGCTCTTAAAAGCTTTCTAGTAGCAGTAGCAGCGGCAGAAGTAGCGAAAAGAAGCTCAAGCAGAAACGGACGACACCAGATCATGGCGTTCATGACCAAAAAAATGAAACTGCACGTGCAAATAAAGTCCGGAAGTTTCTTTGCCGTCCTCAGCAAAACAGAACGTAGAATGACTTGAATTTCCCAAGTTTTCTGAAGAGCATGCGTCTACAGCGGTTAAATTTTTGCCCAAGCAAAACACGACGTCGACAAGGACGCCACCAAACAACAGCAAAATAAGGCTTCTTTGCCGTCCTCTGCACAAATACAACATGAAATTACTATTTTCACGACATGAATTGAGCATTTTCTAACTTTTCTAGAGTAGGGAGACATGCGGTCGTAAAATTTCTTTCAATAACCTCAACCTTACAATCACATAAAGAAAACTGACCTAGCGTCACAGAAACCAAAACTTACCATCACAGAAACAAAATCTACCATGACACGAACTTAAACCTACCAAGACAGAAACTAAACTTACCATCACAGAAACTAAACCTACCAACGCAGAAACCTACCTTCGTACGTGTCAATCCATTGGTTGACAACTTTCTTCACTTCGGCCAGTGTCACAGCACCACCTAAATTAACCTGACAATGAAAAGAAAAAGCTTTGATCATATTCTGGTAGGCAGACTGGCACGATTAGTCATGTCAGAACACTTTTCAATTAGTCGTTAACCTAGAACAAACGTAATTACTCTGGACAATCCTCAGGAGCAAACAGAAAGGCAAAAACATGTCCATGACACCGAAAGCGCGCCAAACAAAGGCACTTAATTAACCCTTTAAGCCCCTGTGTCGAGTAAAATCGTCTGGCGTTAGCCAGAGTAAAATCTATAAAGACACTATTGGGGCTTATTCCCTGCTAGCAGAGGCCTCTTTTCCTTGTATTCAGCGTGCGGGAAAAAAGAGACCTCTGCCATGGGTCGAATCGGTCTTTGATCAAGCCGCCGTCCGCGGTCGTGGACGGAGGTTTTAAAATGCATGCTCCCTATATTGTTTGCTGACCGTATCTTGAGCCCTCTGAGTCTCGCGCATACATTTAAGGTACTTCCGCTGTCATTTGATGAGCCCGCATAGGAACATGGCGTCCCGGTAAACAGAACTTAACTCGTGAAGTTACAACGTTTACTTTCTCTCGTCTTGGATAGGATGCAGGATGAAAGATTAAAATCTTAGTAATGTCCACGATCACTAAAACTGGATAAATTGGTCGAACTCGAAGCAGAATGCACGTTTTGGTTTGCCAATCTTCACGTCATGGTTCGGTCGCCTTCGGTCGCTGAGAAACCGCAGTGCATGCTCAACACAGACCGATTCGACCCATGGCAGAGGTCTCTTTTCTCCCGCACGCTGAATACAAGGAAAAGAGGCCTCTGCTAGCAGGGAATGGGGCTTAAAGGGTTAAGGCAGTCTCGTTGTGATTTTGTTACAAACCTGGGCCGGCTGTTCGAAGCAGGGTTAAGGTAACCCAGGGTTAGTGCGAAATTTAAATGCAGCAATGAGAGCTTAAAAAGCACATTCAGTATAATTCTTTTTAATACAATTTGATGATCGTATGCTCTGAATAAAAAAAAATAGAGAACGTTATCGGAGAAAATGCCTTTTAACAAGAGGAAAAGAAACACGGGTTAAAATTTAACCCTGGATTAGCGCTAATCGGCCTTCCAACGACCGGCCCCTGATCGTTAGCACAGATTTGCCTAACTACAAATTGTACAATATATAGGTGTGATTTAGGAAACGGCTTTGGTCGCCAATATGTCGACTAACGTTCGAATCTTGGTAGCTATCGCTCAAAACATATTCGTGTCCACGACTTCATAACGTGCGAGGTCGCACACTGCTTGCGTTCGTTTGAGACCTAAACTGAAGTGCAAACGTAACAACAGAGTGCCGACACGATGGGGTTCAACTGTTTCTATGGTAAGGGCCTTTTTACTCTTAAAAAGTGAAATATCTTTTATATCAATAATCATAGATAATGAGATTTGCAGTTGAATGGGTTCCCTAAACACGCGCGTAAGATTGACAAAATTTGGCTTTTCAAAAATCTCATTATCTATAAAATAAACAAATTACACCATGGAAAATGCGCGCGTACGATTTTTTATTCACTCGTTGAGTTGTATCAGAAAACTCACTCGTTCGCTTTCTGATACTACTCAACTCGTGAATAAAAATCGTACGCGCGCATTTTCCATGCAGTAATCTCTATTATCGTGAAAACAAACCTGTCTCTGCCGAGCAAGACACTTCGTGCCCACATCGCTTGTACCATCTCGCGTCTCAACTGTGTTAGTACAGGTCTTGGTGCCTTCCTTGACTTGATTATTTCCGACAGCAACTCTAGATGGACGCTCCTGCGCAGGCGCGCGCGTCACGTGCAAACTAGTGAGTTTGTAAGCTTGTTCTATCTCCTGTCTTACGTCATCAGGAAGAGCTGCCAGGAATTCTGGGTCTATTTGCGAAGGAGAAGGTAGCAGTTCTGTCCTGTTTGTGGAGGCGTTTTGAGGCGGCATAGCAGCCAATGATGGCGCTTCTTCGAAACATAACGCGATGGGTTTGTCGCTTTTCTTCCTTTTGTTCCGTGTGTCTGCAGCTTCCAGTGGCGGTTGCTGGAAGGTGACATCTTCTTTCTGCGTATAGTAAACCAAAAGAACCGTGGCTTGGGTTATTTTACGTAGCATTTTCTACTTCTAATGAGTTAAGTAAAAATCTACTAGTATACTAATGCAAATCCCGCAATCTGATTGGCTGAGGTACTGCACACTATCAGCCATTACAGTGCAGCACTTGGTTGAAGATCGTTTTCAAAATGGCGACGTCTCTAGCGAAGTTTCGCAGGGAGATTTAGCATTTCGTTATTTTTCAACGACACATGATTCAATTATTGTGGTTTTTACTAAAACAACGGGATCATTCGCCCTTGATTTCTATGAGGTTATAGTTGATCCGCCCATAGAAATCTCGAGCTTATAATATAATTGTTAATTAGTGGTGATGTATCAAACAAGTTACACTACGAGTTCGAGTTGTCTAGGAGCCAATAATCAACGAGAACGAGTAGTCTTTGGTAGAAATTAACTATGAAAATACCGTCGATTATATAACAAGATCTACTGATTTTTCAACTAATAGAGTACGTTGTCTCCTTCCAAGTGGCTGTTTTCGCCACTCGCTATCACATAATAGATGTTGAGTACGTTAGCCAATCAGAATAAAGAATTCGTGATAGTATGCGAATTAGTTTCTGCTGTTGTCAGCTAGTCAACTGGTCACGTTGTACACCTTTACTGGGCAATGATCAGGCGATAACGTCCAATGAGGAACTTTGTAATGCGCGCTAGGTAATTAAGTTGGATAGAAGGACTTTATCTCTTGAAATTCTGTCGAAACAGTTACAAGTATATGTATAACCCTTGAGAGACTGCAGCATCCGCATTTACTGTCGCTCAGGAATATTGCAGAAAAATGCAAAGAAGTCGCCGAGTGAAGACCTCTACGAAAATTCGTTGTTATTTAAGGTGTTTACAGGAAAGAAAAGAAGCCTCGAGGTCAAAAATCAGTAAAATGTTTTTATTTCTTGACTAAAATGCTCTCGCAATATTTGGTTATATTCCAATGATTCTTTTGTACTGTTACACTCCTGTAATGTTGATCGTACATTAACTCTGTTTAATCAAACTACAACCCAAGGCTCCTAGTAACAACGTCAGGAGTTAAAGGGCGTGTTTGGTACTCACCAAAAATCAATTTAACAAGATTGTTGGAGATAAAGGAGTCAACTACCACAAACTCAACAAACCTGCTGCTTTGCCGTTATGTCCAGCGAAAGGATCTGGTTCCGTGCAGCGTAGGATTTCTCGATACTTCGTCGAATGTCCTCGGGCAGGGCGTCAAACACCGAACGGTCTATCTGCGAAGGAGAGGGCAAGTATAAACTCTCGCCGAGGTCGCCAACTCTACTCTCCGTTGCAGAATTAGAATTAGCCACAGCGCGAACGATCTGGGGAGAAAACCTTGGCAGAGGCGGAAGGTTGTCATGGTGACGTGCAGGACTTTGCTTCCGAGAAACTTCAGACACAGACTGGTCTTCATTTTCACGCACAATGTCAACGTCTTTCTCGTGCCTTGCCTGCGGTTTGACAAAGTCTAACAGAGATCTTGCATTCTTATTGGTAGAGCTTCCATTTTTGTCTTCTAGCTTGCTGATCTGTATTCCCATACCTCGTAAATCCTCTGGTGTGACACTTAGTTGCTTTAGGAGTGCGTGACACTGCTTCGTAATAACGTTGGTGTCATCTGTGACATTCGGTAGAGTGAAGGAACGGGCGATGTTGTCACACATTCCGTGACCCATGAATTTCCTTGGGACCGGCGCGCCTGCTTTACGAACTTTCATCTAGGAATAATAAGAATTTGGAAAACACGGCAAAGTTTAATGCTGATTCAGTACAGAGGTGAGACAGAGGTCACAAAATTGTTCATATAAAAACATGAAACAAACATTGAATAGGTGTTTCGATTCCAACCATGAACGCACCTGAGAAGTTTACTTACTCCACCATTACCTTTTTCAACTTTTGATTACAATTATACGGGATAGGGGATCCTGAAGTATAAGCTGCGGGCAGTCCCATTTCAGTCACTCGAGAGCGAACGGGCAAAGAGAGAAACCATCCTAAGACAATGCGCGCAGTTAACCCCAAAAGTGAAATGTTGACCACGATCCTGGCCGTGCCTGTGGCGGTGAATCAGCAATCCAATCGCGGAGACGACGGATCAAAACATCCATAAGAGAGATGACGAGAATCTTTTAACGTGGGATGCCCAATTTCAACAAGAAACATTTCACAGAATGATGTCACTCCATATTAAGGAAAGGAACGCGGGAAACGAACGCATAGCGTTAGTCTGCGTGCAGCCGTACAAAGGAAATAGGAGAGGGTTGCACACAGACTAACACTAGAAAAGCGTTTCCACGCGTTTATATAGTTTTAATTTCAAAGAACGTCAGAAATGAAATATCTACGACCGATCGCCGCCCCAAGAGTTTAAAGTCGATTCAAAATGTTAAGATGTAGGGTTCCCCTTAATGGCCTGTGAACTTCAGAAATTGCTTCCAAGGAAAATACAGGCCGCTGTTTAGTCCGGCACACCTCAGCTTAACTGCTTACATAATGTTCTCACGCTGCTGATTGTTGTTGAGTGTCACTCACTTTCAGCGTTATGCATCGTCCTTTTGTTCCTAGTGCCTGCAGTCTTTTATGCACCTCTTCAGCTAGTTCTTGGATGAACATTTCCACTTCGCTTTCCTGTTAAAAAAAGACGATACATATGGCGTTCTCAGAGACTAAGAACCGGTTTCGTTAGGTCAGATAATGAATTTCTACAAAGATGAAAAAATGGTGGCATGACAGACACTTCCCGTAGCCATTTTCTTATTCATCGTGGGTTCTACATCATTATGCTCAACCTTCTTTCAAAAAGTGCAATTTTTGAAAAGTTCTGTTAAATGTTACCCGCGTTTGTCTCCCTTAATATGGGTCTGAGTCTGTTGTTGGTGCTTGTTTTTGTTTCCAAGGAGTTTTGTCCAAGGATGTTTATGGTTTCCTCTTTCCTCCGAAAACCAGCATTTCCAAACCAAACAATTACATTCAACGTCAAACGAGGCCACTTCAACGAATCAGTGGTCAAGTGATCATTTTTCCCGCCAAAACTCAACCAACACGTGACTTTCCGAACCACGTGACTACCATTCCAACAACATGTTGGCGGTTTCTCGCTGCATTCCTATGAGCAAATGAAACCCAGGAAACGGGAATATGAGATGTAAAATTTCGTTTTCTAAACACGTCACGAGTGAACAGACCTTTGTAAATCGAATACCATAGTTGATTTCTGCAGAAACAGACTTTCTCTCTCGCTCAGTTCTCAGAGCTCTATCATCTACACCTCGGCTGTACTGGTACAAGAGAAGTCCTGTTTTGGGCCCAAACTCCCGTTGTAGCAGTTGCACGCCGAGGTTCTGCAGGTCAGAACAGGTTCTCACTCCCTGGGAGTGGAGCTTGTCTCTTAGGCTCCACCCTACTCCCGGCAGGTCTTCGACTCTCTGAGGACCTGCATAACAAGACAGGACATGTTAAGTAACGATATTTATAAGTTCATCTAAGGTGACAATAAATCGCGATTCACCCGACAGTTTTCAGCAAATCTCAAATAACATGGACTGTACTGTTCTGCGGTACCATTTGTTTTGCTATACAGAGGGGTTCTCAGTTTTCATATTCGGATCAAGCCATGCAGTGTGATCATTTATTGGAAGCTTAGCCTACTGAACAGTACGGTACTGTAACGCTGTTTGTTTTACTATTCAGCGCGCTTCTCACGTTTCAACTTTGGATCAATCATCAATCATCAGTGTGACCAAATCTCCTGAACAGTACTGTACTGTGGTACTGTTTGTTTTACTCTACAGTGTGGTTCTAACTTTTTCATCTGTGGATCAAACCACGCAGTGTGACCATTCTTTGTAAAGCTACTGAACAGTACTGTACTGTGGTACTGTTTGTTTTACTATACAGTGTGGTTCTAACTTTTTCATCTGTGGATCAAACCACGCAGTGTGACCATTCTTTGTAAAGCTACTGAACAGTACTGTACTGTGGTACTGTTTGTTTTACTATACAGTGTGGTTCTATCTTTTTCATCTGTGGATCAAACCACGCAGTGTGACCATTCTTTGTAAAGCTACTGAACAGTACTGTACTGTGGTACTGTTTGTTTTACTATACAGTGTGGCTCTATCTTTTTCATCTGTGGATCAAACCACGCAGTGTGACCATTCTTTGTAAAGCTACTGAACAGTACTGTACTGTGGTACTGTTTGTTTTACTCTATAGTGTGGTTCTATCTTTATCACCTGTTGATCAAACCATGCAGTGTGACCAATTTCTTTGGAAAGCTACCGAACAGTACTGTACTGTGGTACTGTTTGTTTTACTCTATAGTGTGGCTCTTCTTTTTCATCTGTGGACCAATCCATGCAGTGTGACCATGTTTTTGGAAAGCTATACTGAACAGTACTGTACTATTGTATTGTTTCCTTTACTGTCTAGAATTAGAAGACATGACCATGGAAAGCCACTGAAACGAACTTTCAAGCCCTACTACTTACTTTTCAACAAGTTCTTGGACACTTCCCCTACAGTATCTCTAGTTTGTACTGTTTTTGCTTCTTCGAAATAAAATAAAAAAATTATAAATAAACGTACCAATAAAATTGTTCACGTCGTCAGTGGGTGCAAGGTAGAAGCATCCATCTGGTTTGGCCTTCCTGGTTGACATTCTGGCTAACAAGACATTAAAACTGATTCCAACAGATGCATTGCACCCTGTGGCATCTCTGATCTGCGCACGAATCTTCTCTCCAAGCTCAGTCGGCGATTCGTCCTCTAAAATTTTAGATCCATTACTTTCGAAATTATTTAAATGAGAGAGGCTACATTGCTGTTTCCAAATAATTGTTAAAAAAAGTTATTATCAACCCAAACAAAAAGTGTTCAAACAGTAGTATGCTATAAGGCGCCAAAAAGCCACAAGAGGCCCACTCGTGTAAGAGTGTCCCACTCTCCACCAACGCGCGAGTTAAATGCCCGTAAAAAGAAGTGCGAGACTAGGGACGCATGCACGCGCGTGGGGCTGGCGCTTTCGCTGATAAACGATCAGCTAAGAGAGAGAAAAAGCGACTGTTTGCAGTTTAATCTTCCGGTTGAATGAGATCAGATATGGAAGTCGATGGTAGAATCCCTAATCATTTCTTCGTATCCTTATTTTATACAAAAATCATAGCTCTGCCATACAGTCGGGTATTATCATGTTATTAGTATAAATACTCAGGTGATTATAGAAAATCGCGCGCTCTGATTGGTTCGCTATCTCGGATTATCAGCCGATAATCACCTCGACGAACAAAATGGCTGCCAGTCGTTCGCGCGCTTTTAATGAAATAAAATTTTTTCTTGTTGTACAATGCTTTTTCTTTTCTATATTGAAATAATCACCTGTGTATTTATACTAAAACAATTATTCGCCTCAGGCTCAGTGATTATCGATGAATATTCACCTCGACTTCGTCTCGGTGAATATTCACCGATAATCACTTCGCCTTCGGCGAATAATTGTTAAATAACTGGTCGTTGTAAAGACAGCAAGACGCACCTTCAAGTCTGTCGGACACGTCGATGTAAGCCTCGTCACAGCTAACAGCCTCAATCTCATGACTACACGTAACTAAAATGTCGTAGAGTTTCTGTGAAACCTGCTTGTACTTGTCAAACTGGTATGGCACACAGTAAATTTCAGGGCAGAGTTTACGGGCTGGGCCAAGGAACATGCCATTTCGTACACCCGCCGCTCTTGCCTCGTAGCTACAGGAGGCGATCTCCGACATGGAACTGAAGAAAGATGCAGACTTTGGCGGCGAGATCAGTTGTCGATTTGTTGATCCTGTATAAACAAACGAATTAGACCAACCAAGTTCTCGATCATTTAAATCAGTTTTAACAGCGTACGTTCTAGAGGGGACAAAATGGAGGCAAGCCCCCAACTACCACTTAAGAAATCCAAATGTAGCACCAATACGAAAGTGTAACACTAGCTTGGCATGAGAAGCATAACGGCAAAGAAATTCAACTTCCTCCTAGTTTACCTTGAGGAACTTTCTCACCGCAAATGGTTTTTAACTTCTGGATGTCTTATATTATTATAATTATCAATATCATATGGCCAAAATAGTTCGCGCGCTCTGATTGACTGCTAAGCGGGCAAGATTTTCTTGTAATGACCGGGCATTATGAAAATTGTTCAAATTTTTTGTTTTCTTTAATATTGACAGAACTTGTCTCATTTTCAAAGGAAAGGTTTTTTCTGTCTCTTCTTGTTGCGATCGCACGGTCAGATGTGTTTCAGTTCAGTGAACGTGACCTCAAATGACCCCTTGCGCGCGCAAGCGGACATTAAAAAACCTTTCCGTTTTTCTTTTTCTAGTGCTAAAAAGGCCATACAATAAATAACTTATTAACCTCGTATGTTCGGTCATTACAAGGAAATCTCAGACCTCGGCTTTGACTGTATTGACTTCGCTATCGCTTGGTCATTACATCAAGGCCTCGGTCCGAGATTTCCCTGTAATGACCTCACTCTCGGTTAATAAGTAGTATTTATTATTATTATTATTATTATTATTATTATTATTATTATTATTATTATTTTATCATTATAAATATCATTAATAATTATTCAAGGTGTTTAAAGTGATAGTCCAAAGACATCAAAAATATCCTTTAAGCCTTCTTACCTTGCTCCATAGGAGCGCTGCCTTTCCCGGCGTGACAGACAGCGATGGGTTTGCCTCTTAGATGAGGCTCATCCCTTAACGTCACAGACACAAAGAATGAGTCCATGTCAATATGCATAATGACTCTACCGTAAGGCCCCACACGTCCCGTTCCACGGCACTTTATCCCTTTAGATATGCGACTCTTAATAACATCACTTGTGTACTTCTTAAATTCAGCTCCCCAGGTGGACAAATAGTGCAGCCTGGAGTTATTGTAAAATTCTGTCACAAAGTTAGGATCACTGGCCTTCGGTAGAGTAGCTTTGGTCTCCTTCTTAGAAGGCGTGATCTCGGGCATGATGAATAAGTTGGTGTCTGCTGCTTCAGAGGTGTCTACAGCAACAGCAACACCTGGCATGAGCTCACCAACATCTTCCATCTCCTCATCTTCTACAGAATCACCAGGCAGCTGACTCTTTTGCAACGGTCTATGTTCTTCTCTTTGACCGTGGCCCATGTCTACGTTATCCGACCCTGAAGACGTATCGACATCCCGTGCAGAGTGCATACCTGATCCAGCTTCTGAAGGTATAACCCCAGTAGACAGATTTAAACTTGTGGAAGAGACAGCTACTGCCAACGAAGGCGCTCCCTCATGGGTTGAAACCGTCGATGTAGTTGCCGAGGGTGGTCCACGAGGAAATGGTTTTGGGGCTGACGTAGACGGTGGTCTCAAAGTTACTTCCTCAGGGGGTGGCAAAGAGGTTGAACACGTACACGAGGAGACTCTCCAAGGAGATGATTTTGATGCGCCAGGAGCCAATGCTGCCGAGGGTGCTTCCTCAGTGGGTGGTACAGAGGTTAAACGCATAGACGATGTAGTTTCCGAGGCCACTCCCGAAGGAGACGCCTTTGAGGCCGATGTAGACAGTATTGTTTCCGAGTTGCCTTCATCAGTGGATGGACCGGAAGGTAAAGTTGATGAACACACTGACAGTGATTTGGTTGCGAATGACAAAGTCTTCTGTGCAGCCTTTCGCGGTTGATAAAGAAGAAACTGCTCAACAGGGAGACGTTTGCCAGCTTTAATGCTGTTTAGTATCCAAGATGGATGCACTACGAGTTCATCCCTACAAACAAATTTCAATAATACAACAATAAGGGCCAACTGTATAAATGGCGTTAGAAAGATGAAAGCACCTCTTTGGAAGCGGATGGGAATGAGAGAACTATTGTGCTTTCTTTTTGTCCAGGATTGACGACGAGTATCGTTCAGGTACTACCAAATGCCAGGCAGTGAGGCGTGTCATTTCCATATAGCTTTACGTTGGTCAGATTCCTGTGTCTGTACGTGAGATTTCAGTGATAGGACACTTCATTATCCCCCTGTTTAATCAGGAGCCGTTTTCAACGGACTGTCGAAAATAATTTTCTTACTAGTTTGGCTATGCATTGTTACGATTGACGCGCCACGTGAATTTTTCCACCAATTGGATTCTAGAAAAGGCAATAATGACTGGTTCGCACGCATTTATCCGCGCTTCGCGATGATACTACTGTATAAACTTTAAGTCCTGATTGGGATGTGTGGCTCTACTATGATTGCCCAGTTTGGGTGTTCGACGAACAGACCAACAAAGCACCCTTTTGCCTTCAAATAAAGTCGCTCTTTCATTTCTGATAGCGATATAAAAGGATTCTCGTACCTGATTTCTTTGATTTTGCTGTCTGGCAGATTCGTGGCAATGATGTGCGTCACCGTGCGTTTTCTGTAATATTGCTGATAACGTCCGCCATGTAAGTACACTAAGCGTCGCAATTCATCTGCTGGTGGGACTACATATAGGAACAAAACAAAGATATCTGATGTCTCCTTCTGTTACGAATAATAACAATAATCTTTATTTTTGTTCCTTGTAGATTAAAAATACATCTTGTCTGGCCCGCAGGTAGGAAAGACTAATCTAGGCGGGCCAGTAAATATATAAGTAGTGTAAACTATATCATACATTAGTGAAAATAACAATAACAGAGTAATATAGGAAATGTTACTTTATAACTACTAGAATTAAGTGCGGAGGAGAACGAAGAAGACAAGCTTTGATTTAAGTTATAACTACATATGAGATTTCAGTTTATGAATGATCTCGTGTATATCAGGAAAAGCATTTTCTTTGTTCAACATACTTAGCAATGAATTTTTTATTTTTGATTTAAAAGACCTTCGTGGTAGCTCTCTAAGAGTACATGGTATCTCATTCCATACTCTAGCACCGATTCTTGAAAAGGCGTTTCTCTGTACTTCAAGTTTTGACGCATTTATATAGAAATTACCAGACATAGATGAGCGCGTGCTATATGAATGAACATCAGATGTTTTCATAAACAAACTACGAATTTTCATTGGTGCTGAAGCAGTGTTAACATCATACATTAATTCACATAGATTCTTATAATATAAAAAGTGTACCGGTAAAGCTTTAGTTCTAATAAACAAAGGAATAGAATGATCAGTTTTCTTCGCAAAACACATGAAACGCAGAGCACGTTTCTGTAATAATAAAATTTTATTTAAGTAAGACTTACAAGCTTGACCCCAAACAGATAGTCCGTAGGTAATATAAGGAGAGATTAAGGAGTTATAAATAGTCAAAAGAGTATAAAGAGGAACAAAGTGTCTTAATTTTGCAATTACGCCTACAGTCTTACTAATTTTTAAAGCAACATATTCAATATGAGTCTTCCAAGAAAGATTGTAATCAAGTAACACTCCTAGGTACTTTACATAATCTTTGCAGTGTAGGAAAACATTCGTGTTCTTCTCAGTGTCAAATATGCTGATTTTAGGTTGGAAAGGTAGCTTCTTCTGATAAGGGCGAAATATAACAAAATTAGACTTTTTAATGTTAAGACTTAATTTATTTGAAGTGAGCCAAATATACAGTTTATGTAATTCCGCGTTGACAACATTTTCTAGGGATTTAAGGTTTTTATCTGAATATAGGATGTTGGTGTCATCAGCGAAGAGATAAAATTGAAGATTTCCAGAGCAAGTGTAAACATCATTGATATACAATAAAAATAACAATGGTCCTAATACAGAACCCTGCGGAACACCGCATGTCATTGGACTTCTTTTAGAAACATGTGGGCCAATTTGCGTTGTTTGGGTCCGGTCACGTAGATACGACGAAAACCATTTATTTATAACTCCACGGAAGCCATAGTAATTAAGTTTATCTAGTAAGACAGCATGGTCCACTGTATCAAAGGCTTTTTTTAAGTCTATAAAAACACCACACGTAAACAATCGTTTATCCATGTTTCTCTGGATAGTATTAACTGTATCAATAATTGCATGTTGTGTTGAGTGGTTCTCGCGGAATCCATATTGAGAAGGATATAATATACCTTCTTCACCTATGAAAGCCTTCATTCTTTTATAAATCAATTTCTCGAAGATTCTGTTGAAATTAGATAGCAAAGATATTGGCCTGTAATCGTTTGGGTTTGTTTCATCGTCTGTCTTCAGTATAGGTATGATTTTAGATATTTTTAATTTGGCTGGATATACCCCAGATAACATGGATAAATTGAATATTTCTGATAATACAACACTCACAATTTCTGAAGCAGATTTCAGCACTTGAGTTGGACATGAATAAAGACCGTGTGATTTATTATTGGGAATTGACAGTATTTCCAAACGAATCTCATCCGAAGTAATCGGTTGAAAAAAGAAAGACGACTGGGGAGATTTACACTTGCCTAGAAAATCGCTGAAGTGTTTAGGTGAATGGGGTAATTGGTCTGCTAATTTTTTCCCTACTGTTGCGAAGTGTTCATTAAGAATATTTGGCATACGAGACAAATCACGAGTAATCTTGTTATTGTTATTAAGATCCTTGAGCGCAGTGATTGGTCTATGACTTTTGCTTTTACGACATAATAGCCTATTAATTCCCTTCCATGTTTCTTTCATATTGCTCAAGTTGGTTTGAAAGTAGTTATAATAAAATTGCTTCTTACTAACTCGTATTAGATTACAGATTTTATTCCTGTATAATTTATATCTGGTATCATTACCAGAAAAGTATAACTTATTTTTTACTTTTATTGAAGTTCTTATTCCTTTAGTTATCCAAGGCTTCGAGCGTTGCTTTATTTTGCGGCGGGAAAGGGTACTAACGGGTGCATGTTTGTTTACGATTTTGTTAAAATTATTGAAAAATGAGGAAAACATTTTGTCTATATCATTGTTTGCATTTGCTAGGATGTTGCTCCAGTCAACTTGTTGTAGATCATGATTAAATCGCTCAGTTGAAAATTTTGAATAATCTCGAATTTTATACTTTTCAGTATCTATCGGTTTTTCTCTTATGGATTTCATAATACAGAACTGGGAGAAATGATCACTAAGATCAGTTATTATGTTCCCACTATATTTGACTTGATCAGGATTATTAACAAATATGTTGTCAATTAACGTGGTAGAGTTATTCCTCACGCGCGTTGGTTTATCAATAGTTGGAATGAGATAACGGCTCTGGAGAGCCACCAAGAAGTCATGGCTATATCGCGAGGTCTCAAATTTCAATAAATCAATGTTGAAGTCTCCAAGTCTATAGATTTGTTTTCCAGTTGCGGTTACCTTTTCTATGGTTTCTTCAAAGTAACTTTGAAAACGTTCTGGGGAATTGTGCTGTCTCAGGGCTCCTGGCTGTCTATAAATAACACCGATAACGACATTTTTCTTCTTAACAAAAGAAATTTCCACCCATAGTGCTTGGAAGGCTTCATTAGTAGTTCTTTCTATAACTCTATAATTAAGTGAATTGTCAATGAACATCCCAACACCTCCTGAAGCCAGAGGGGTGGGAACGTATTCAAAGTTATATCCTTGTATTGTTGGACAGATAACAGCGGGATTTGAATTTGTTATTTTGATTTCTGTAACTCCAATGATATTGAAATGGAAATTTAATTCGTCCAAAATATGAATTTCCACGACTTCTAAATTCTTATTAATACTCAAAATATTATTATGAAATATCGAAAAACTACTTTCAATTTCATCTTTACTTAGATTATTTTTCATTTCTCGAAAGCTGTGAGGTGAGAAATAATTACTTCGTCTGCAGTGATCCGGTAAATCATTATGCAGATTAAGTGCTTCATCTTGTCTTGTATTCAAGTTAAATATGTCCAAGTCATATAAACTGGATACTTTCTCTAGTGATTTTTTAGTCTTGACATTGGTATAGCAACTGCTATTAAACTGACCATGATACGTTGACAAATTTCCTCTAAAATTAAAGTATGGTAATTCTTGAAGAGCTAGCTTCAATGATTTTGACCTAAGTTTATCATTACGTTGGGTCATTTAGCGAGTGTTATTAGATAAAGTTATTCTACCGACAGAGACGCAAAAAAAATACTTAGCTGCTTTCCTCAGATTGATCGTGACTCGTTAAGTTAGCTGAGTCCCTTAGCCTCAGGTCGTCTAAATCATCCATTGACTTTAACTTAATTGGTCGAGAGTCATCAGTTTTACGGAGGAGGATAGCAGAGTCTTTCGCCCAGCAGTACTTGTATCGATAATTCGTTTGGTGAGTCTTCGCTTGATACAAAAGTTCCTGAAGGCGCGGAGTTAGGTGCTGAAAAATGACTACTCGCTCAAATTCTATTGAAGAGGGAAGACCAAGGGCATGCGATGTTAATTGACGAGCGTTATTTCTGGCTGCCATGACTTGTTTTTTGGCCATCCGTCTAGTAAATTTGCAGATTATAGGCTTCTGTCGCTGGTTACGAAGTGAATTTCTTACTTGGACTCTATGGGCAACGTCAATGTCTGCAGCTGAGATGCTCACTCCTATACCATTAAATATCTTAAGGCAAAGGTTCATTGTCTCGACATATTTCTCCCTTTCATTTCGTTGAGGAACCCCAGTGATCTTGATATTATACTGGTAACTGTAGGTTATCATGTCGTCGACCACTTTGGCTATGTTTGCCACTTGAACTTCAATAGCGTTTAATTTGCTTTCTAGTTTCTTGAATTCTTTAGTTACATCATCGTAGCCAGCACTTAGGAATTGAACGTCTTGTACATTGGGCTCGTCAGAGGAGTTTGCTACCACAACTACTTCTTTGTTGGTCTTAGCCGCCATCATGTCTTTGAACTTGCGAAATTCGTCCGAAAGGTTTTTTACCTGATTTCTAAGCTTGTCATTTTCCTTTTTAAGTGATTTAACATTTTCTCCCATATTAGCAGAGTTAAATGATATAAAAATCTGAATAACTGCAAGACTGACTACTGACCACTGAAGAGTGCCGACGTTCGCCCGACGCCCGCCAAAAAGGGAAAAGTACGCAGTTCTTATGATGTTCCGTATCACTGACACTAAGCATTACTTGCTCTTGGTCATATATCCTTCATCTGTCAGGAATAACCAGTTGAAGTTATGAAAAGTCATTTCTCGTAAAGAATGTTTACTAGAAACCTGGATAGTACCGCGTAGCAGGCCTTGAAATTTTCAAGGCAATTTTCGCGAGGAATACACACGCGGCGTGAAAAAGTAAAGTGCACGGGCTGAATACCAATTTTCTCGGGGAAGGCGGGTGAATAGATTTGCAGGTCCGCGTATTTCGAGTTCTATATTGATGTAAATGAATTCACAAGTAAAGTGCACGATTGAACCTTCTTAGAACTTGCCTTATAGATTTCCTTTCACGTTTTTAGTTTGTAGTTTTTAGTGGGTTGTAGCTTTTTATATTTCCTCTTTTCATTGCTAAGTTTTTATATATTCGTTAAGTTGTTTTTAAAACAGAATAATATTACAATATAGCTCGAATTACTACAGATTTTATTCATAAACGTCCGTAGTTTGAACGAGGTTATTGGCTCCTCAACCTCAAATGACTGATCATTGATTGATTGATTGATTGATGACAAGAGAAGTTAAGGAACAGAGAAGGACAGAGTGCGTCGGCTTGGATATGAAAACCTCCGTAAAGTTATTTATAGAAACGGAATTACGTTTTCCGAGAAGCCCGCATTACTGGACGGTAACCCAGTCTTTCTAGCCATCTTTATTTAATGGTTACTCGCTGCTCTTTAACAAGTATGATTCTCTAATTATGGATTTTTCTGGCGGAATTTACTAACAAGAGTCCCATTCGGTACGCCATGAGCATCCATGAGCATCAAAATGAGGCAGGCGGACTTCTCGGAAAACAGACTTCCGCGTCCAACAATAACGATTCTGAAGTTTTCATCTCCCAAGGGCTGGACTGGGAGTGTCCCTCTCTGTCTCTTATGTTCTCTTGTTGTTGATGATGATGATGATGGTATTCTTGAGGTTGCGGGTTAGAATCCTGTTTCAACCTGTTCTTTTGCAGGCTAAATCGCAATTGCTAAAACTGAGCTGATGACGCTGATACTACAAGGCTCAAATCTTCTATTACGTTCCTAACTACATTGTGAGTGAATGATTTATTTCGTATTTACTCAACTCATTTACTCATTCTTATAATCAAAAGACGCAAGCGGCTTGAAAAAGCTTATAACGATTTCATCCCGGTTTATTCATCTTACTACAGCTTGTTAACACCCATTGCATTTCATCAATTCTGAAAAAGCCGATCGATAATTTGCACTCTGCCAAGCATAGATAAAAGGATTTACTACAGAACCTAAGAGTAGAAAACTAAAACCGCACGTTTTAAAGATACTATTTAACGAGTAAACACTATCAACAATGTAAGTTAACGGGGAAGGCAAAATGCAAAGTGCGAACACTAACGTCACAGTAAGAGATGTCTTCATCATTTTGCGTTGACGAATTTGGTTTGAGTTTCCGTTGGACACGTTGACCGGCAAGATAACATTATTGCCATAAAATATGGATTTTATCATCTTGCAATAACAGAACGTAACGACAATGAAAGGGATAAGTATGAAAGCGGTGACAAGGAAATGAAAATATACTGCTTCAATTTTGATATAACAAGACTGTCCTGTTTCTTCGTCCTTGGTAAAGGTGGTAAAGGTACTTAATGGAACAAAGACAAACGAAATGGCCGTTATCCATATGCCGGCCATAACCCAACATACAGAGCGTTTGCTCAGACCAACAATGCTTACATGTAGTGGGCGCAATACAGCGTTGTACCGCTCGATCGAGAGTACAGTAAGCGATAGAATTGATACCGCAATTGGGGTGGCGGTGATGTGGAGAGACAAAACGAATTTACACAAGTATTCTCCAACTTTCTGACTTGCAATCGCCACGGAATGCTCAACAAGAAAACTGTAGCAAGATAACAGAGTTATAGTGTCCGCCAAGGCGAGGTTTGCCAGTAAAAAGTTGTGAGCCGTTCGAAGAGATGTCTTTTTTCGAACTGCTGTAATGACCATGCAATTTCCAAACGATCCAACAGCAATAAGCACACTTCCACATATAGTAAGAACAGTAAGCTCGGACGCTGATAACTCAACCATTTTTCTGTCGAAATAAGGAAAAGGTTCTGTGAAAGACGTCTTTTTCGACACTGTCACAGATAAGCTCGGAAAAAGAAAACCCGAATTCTCCCAAGAGGAGTCGAATCTACGACCGTCCTATTATCGTTAGAAGGGAAAGTTTGTGTGTTCCAAACTCAGTAGCCCGGCCAAGAACCAATGCACTACAACACGACAGACAAGCTCTTTTTGCAAACGATTCCCACTAATACTTTCCACGTTTCGATTTCAATTTGTTGACAAGATGTCCAATTACTTACATACAAAAGTCTTCGTTATTGTACTTGCAATTTCGCGACATGTTTAGTGGGGTAACGAAACCAAATTTTCGATTCACAGCTGGCATTTCAAGGGGGGTCAGCTGCCACAGTATTTAACTTCACTTTGTTAATAATTAAATGTTCTACTAGTACAAAGGTAGCATTGTCAGAATTTCTCCTTGTTGGTCAATTCAATTCTTGTCTTTCATCAGGGGCATCCAACGAGCAGATTGACCCAAAAGCCTCTGAGAGACATTTCTAGGCCCCTTGTAATGTTTAAAGACTATCTAAAGAGATGTTTTTATTACCTAGAATAATTTGATCTGTTCGGATATCTTAGCTGAAAATTGAAGTGTTCGAAAATTTTAGGGAATGATGTTTTCATTTCAGAAATTGCTAGCAGGACGGCACCTTCTTAAAACTTCCTAAGGAACCATTTGGTCATCCGAAATTTCTAGGTGACCTTTTTAAGTGCCAAAAATTGCAAAAATATCCTTTCGAAAAGGTAAGGGACTACTTTTCCCTTGTTGCGAATCTTTTAGGTGATGTTTTAGGGACTGAAAGACTATTCAGATGCACGGTTCGAAAATCCGAGGGCCTGTGTGTTCGATATTCGAAAATTCTGGCTCGCCTAGCTTCCGAACAGATTTTGACCGAAAATAGTCGTTGGGAGCATTTGTTTCGTATTACTTTCCCAGTATATGCACTACGCTCCTTAACATAATATTGCCTCAAGCATGGAAAATTAATTATGTTCTGCTTACTTTACCGTACTGTCAAGTTAAAGTTGCTTTTCATTCTCATATGAGCTCTAGTCCTATCGAACTGCGATATCCAGCGAGGCAATAGTTGTCATAAATCATAGTAAAATTATGTCAAAGCTGTATTTTTCTGCACTCCCACAGGCAAACTTGGGAAAAGCAAATCCGAGTTCTCCCATCCAGGAGTTGAACCTACGACCTTCCGATTACCAGTTTGATTCGACTTCTACTCCATGGGAAAAATCGGATTTGCTTTTTCCGAGTTCGCCTGTGACAGTGCCGAAAAATCGCCCTTTCACAAATTCCCCAGGCTCAAAATATATCATCTTGGTTCTTTCACATGTTAGTGTTATCTTTCAACGTTGAATCAAAGAACTAAATTTTTTTTTTTGCCTTGAATCCAAACGTTTGACGTTTCCAAGTAAATCTCCATTAATAATTTCAGTCCAAAAAATTGAATTTATTCAACATCACAAACGCCTTCATCAAGATGTGTAAGAATGAAAGGCATCTTAACTTGGCAATACCGTAACGTGGAGGTAGGCTGGACATTATTAAAATTGTTTGCTTGGGGTAGCAACACTGAGTTTATGAAGAATGGTGAACATACTGAGAAAGTAAGAATAGAGAAAACAATGGAATTGACCCACAAGAAGACATTTTTAATCAACTGGAAGAGACTAAGCAGAGACCTTCCCTCCAAGTTCTGCAAATGACTTTAACTTCTACTAGAATCTAATGGCTTTTTGTGGTGAGGGCGTCACGAAAGAGACATTCTTTGCGTTTAGACTGATTGTCGTAAACCCAAAACTAAAGTTACATAACTTCGGCCAATTAAAACAGGTAATTGAAAACCAATAACCAATCATAGCGAACCACGTGCCTGCCGTCAGAACAAAGCGTAAAACTGAAAACGATGTGCGAGAAAGCCACTACTGGTTTTGGTTTCAATTTTGAATTGGTAGAGAAAGTGCGGGGAGAAATTTTTTTAGCCTAGAGTGAATCACCAAAACAACTTCAAAATTAGAGAATCAATAGAGAACCGCTTTATTGTCAACCGAAACCGAATTAATGTCCCTTAACCTTCCTCACAAATTTTTCTGGGTTATATTTAAACAAAATTATCTTCTCAGAAACTTCATGTTGGTCAAGTTTTTATATCGATAAAAAGTAATACCTCATAACAAAAGATTTCAATTATATTACCTTTTTTGCTTTAAGAGTTATGAGAAGCTCAAAAAACAAGAGAAGCTCGGACATCTGAGGTTTCAAAAATTCGCAATCCGAGGATTTTCCTTGTAATTCACACCAATATTCTTCAAGCAACACTATCACCTCTCGCGAAAAACATGTTTAGTACCCACAAGATAAGGAAGACTGAGGTTTATGGTTGGTTCAAGGCCCTGGTTTTACACGGCTAGTATACAAAGCCTGAGGTGATACACAATTGTTGGTTTGGTCAGTGTAGAATCAAGAGGTTCTCATTCTGGCTGGTGTAAAGTCAAATTTATATGCTCACTAAGAAATTACAGTATACAACTCTAAATTCACTTTTCACTCTCAAGATCTGAAAATATATTCTCCTTACTGAATATCAAACATTCCCATTTAAACAAGTTTGCAGAATTTAGTGTTTGTTCAATTCCATGTCCATATGCTGATAATTTTCTTAAATCTCACAATGTTTGCTTAGTAATGAATTGGATATGTAAGGAGAAGTTACTCATTGGTCACTGTTGGGAGTGAAAGAACTACAGAACAATCACATGGCATCTGACACATCCACAAGTCTTTGAATGCTTATCATGCATAATATCATATTTATGGCTATGTCACATGTTCAATGCATATAAAACATCGTAAGGCATTCCACAATTCCTTACGATACTTATTTCATTTTGGTACAACTGCAGATGTGAGACTTTGCTTAAATAATGTTAACTGCATTTCATTACCTCAGTGTATAAATCAAAGTTAGGTTGGCTGGGATGAAATTGCTGCAGGCATGGCTGACATGCTGTAAGGTGTCTCTTTTTTATAGCAATTGCAAATTAATGAATAGCACATGTTTTATACTTGTGTTTGTTCCTCTCTTACAACCCCCACCCCCAACCCTCTTTCCACTTCACCTGAATTTTGCATTGACATCTAAGTAAAGGTTATGCTGAAAAGGACTGTGAAAGACCAGCATTCCATCCAGAGAGAGCATCAAACCCTTTCGCCCCATGTAAAGGAATCCAAGAGGGTCTTTAATTCCGGATTCCACATCGTGGATTCCGGATTCCGGTGACTGGATTCCGGATTCCATGCCTATGGATTCCGGATTCCAAAGGCTAGATTCCGGATTCCAAAGGCTGGATTCCGGATTCCAAAGGCTGGATTCCGGATTCCAAAGGCTAGATTCCGGATTCCAAAGGCTAGATTCCGAATTCCAAAGGCTAGATTCCGGATTCCAAAGGCTAGATTCCGAATTCCAAAGGCTAGATTCCGGATTCCAAAGGCTAGATTCCGGATTCCAAAGGCTAGATTCCGGATTCCAAAGGCTAGATTCCGGATTCCAAAGGCTGGATTCCGGATTCCAAAGGCTGGATTCCAGATTCCAAAGGCCTGGATTCCGGATATTCTGGATTCCGGATTCCTTACATGGGGCGACCCCTTACTGCCTTATTACTTATTACTGCCTATGATAACATGTGCCCAGTCATTGGGTAACTGTTTCTTCTGCACTCTGACAACTGGGGAATTTGGCCTAATCACTGATACGAAATGCTTGTTTGAAGTCATAATTAAAAAGAAAAGATCCATTGCTACTGACTAACTCTTGCAAAGTCCATATAGGAATTCCTAGGAATAATATACTATGAATTTCTAAGAATCAAAAGGAGTGAATTTTCAGAGTAAATTCGGACTTGGAATTCGTAGGAGATCCTAGAAATTCCCAGTTCTGCTCCAAAATTCTCAAACTTTCCTGGAATCCCAATTAACTTCACACTGACATGGATTTGGAATCCCTACAGATTGCAGGCTAGGGCTATATAATGAAAAAAACTATCAAGTATTAATTCTATCAAATACTACTTTCTACTGAAGCCAGATGGTAACAATGTCCCTGCTTCTAAGTTTCCTATAATTTTAACTCATTTTTTAGCCATTTCTCAGGTCGGTAAGAGCCCCTCCTTAAAAGTAACTATAAATTCTGAAAAATAAGAATGGTAATATTGTGCTTTATGACTCACCGGTATAACCATTTATATGTATAACAACTTTGTCAAAGATTTTGGGAGCATTGCTGCAATAAACAAGGAATATGCAAATGAATTCAATTTACCACAATACCTAATGCTTGTAATAACTAATACTACATGCAAACCTGTTGGTGCAAACTGAAGTGAAGCATTTAGCTGTTAATTAGTTTGTTGTATCCCCAAACTGTAGCTTACATGAATTGAGGTCTTGAAATAACAATTTTAAAACAAGCTAGATGTCATTCCATGACTTTGCCTCTTATAATAGACCATAACTCTCAACAAATAAGCATGAGAACATCATTAATTTTTATAGAGTTATGTAATAATCTTGTAAGACTGTATTTCGATCTCTGGCTACATGTATCTTTGGGGTAACTTTCTTCCAGTAACTTTCTTTGCTCCAAAGTTCTGAAAGTGAAAGGACTCTTGGAGATCATAATAAACTATGAAATTTTACTGGTAATAGGTCTAGATGGCATGAACAAAGGTTTTCTCTAAAACTGGTTAGGGATAAAATTATGCATGAAATGACTTACATATCTTGTGGTCCTTGTTGCACTTCCTCTTGAAACTGCACGTCAAGTTTCTGTACCTTTGCTTGCATATAACCACCCTGATGGGAGACATTTAAAACATTTAAATGAAGAAAAGAGAGCCTTATCCATGAAAGGGTTATTACCTATACCAAAGCTTTAATTACTGCACTAGCTGTCAAAATATCTCAAGCACCACTCTTAATTCAATCAATTAAACTACTAAAATGTAAAGTACTTTGTAGCCCAGAGATACATTATATGTATCTTGTGTGGTGGCATTAATTGCCACTGGGGGGGAGCCTCGGTAACCTATAATTTATCTTAGGGGGAGCTTAGGGATATAGATGGTTGGTGACGGGTTACTCAAAATCTGGAGATACATGCAGCTTCACCAAATAAATCAATGACCAAAGTGTTCCTTGTAATGCACTTCAATTAATTAAAACCTTGACCCCCCTTACCCTGGGTCAATGTGGAAAATGTGAGGATTTTTATGGTATTTGAAAGCACGGTTAGCCTGTGAGGGTGGGGGTTTCTCAGGATTTGCTTAGCAAATCCATTGAAGTCAGGGCGTTAGGTGGGGATTTGACTCATGCCTATTTTCCTCATGGTAATTTCTTCACGTGATCACTGGTATTTTGATGTGTTGTTCGGCCGTGCTTTGTTATCATCTGGCTTTGAAAGGTAAATTTCCTAATTATTTTTCCTTTCACCACTTAGATATTAATAATCCTTTGCGATTTGCTGATAAAGAAGTCGAAAATTCGAGGAAAATGAAAATAAAGTCAGTCAGGGAATAACAAAGGTTTCCCCACCTGGGTGGGGGTTTTACCAGTCAATATGCCCCTGAAGGGTGGGAGTTTGATGCTTTAATAGGGATACACCTAAATCAATGTACAGTATACTAGGAGATACAAAGGCCAGACCACAACACCGGGATCTACGTCCTCTACTCTTCACGATCTACGTCCCCTACTCTTCACAAACAGTGTCTGGGTTCTTTAACGTTCCAAGAAGAAGGGTTGTGAGGCAGTAACTACGGTTTATCGTCCTCATCCGAGAAGACTAGAAAGTCTAACCATTTACAGATGTTATTGCATTGGCAGCTCTTTCTCTTCAGTTATTTAAAGACCCTCAGTGTTGGCCCGGCCGGGGTTTGAACCCGCAACCTTCCGCAGGGTCGTCCGGAGCTCTACCAACTGAGCTAACCGGTCGGCGGTTACGAAGTTTCTTAAGATTTGTAATGATGTCAAGTCAAATCCCAACCTTGCATTGGCCCGTGATGGGGGAGTAGGTCGGGGGGTAAGATTTCCTCACAGGTCCCTACTTCATTATGCATGCTGTAGTTGAATTGTCTTGGGAAGTGCGCGAGAAAACATGGAATGATTTCCGCACAGGTCCCTACTCATTATGCATGCTGTAGTTGAATTGTCTTGGGAAGTGCACGAGCAAACATTTCTTGTATGGTTACAGGATGCATAATTAAGTAGGGACCTGTGCGGAATCATTCCGAAAACATTTCTGAGAACGAAACCGTACGGCTACAGGCTGCACAATGAAGTAGGGACCTGTGAGGAAATCTTACCGGTGGGATTTCAACTGATAAGAGCATAAGTATGTGCTGTGTTAACATGATCGACTCACTGCTAAAATTATGAATTAGCCCAATGCTGTACACGCTGCCTGTGGAGTATCATTAACTGTACGTAATCCAGGGTACTTCGTTTCGAAGCTCCCATATAGGAAGGTCTTGAAGTTCATAAAGTTGAGGTTAAGCGGCAATTGAGTCAATTTACACGTTTATAGACGAGTAGACTTCGTGTGACATTTCGATGGGAGAAAAGCACCTCGGACAGAAGAAACCACGATGAGAAGTAATCAGAGCACTCACCCAGTCGTCCCAATCAGTTTTTGTTGAGATCGCTTCATCTGCCTTCTTTCTGAGAGACTTTTTTCGTGTGATGAGTGTTTCCATCTTCGTTTCAGCCAACAGCCCGCCATTATTTGTTTAGCTCGAACCCAAGCCCATCTCCGTGTATGCACCTTACTAGTTGCTTAGTAACTGAGGTTTGAAGTGCTGCAAAAAGCAAGATGTCGGACTTTGAAGACGATAAAGGTGTAGACGAGCCCGTTTTGGAGGACGAAAATGAGGACGAAACACAAGAAGAAGAGGAGGTAAGACTTTGGTGAAGGTTTTTTGTTACCTTTTTCTCGTTTTGACCGTAATTTGTCATTAATAGTGTTTTGTCGAACTACTGATACTCCTGGGTTCAAACCTTTTACAGTGTTTTGTCAGATAGAAAACTACGGCCGCATTTTGTGCTATGTTTATAATTATTAAGTAAGAAGTTAATTGACTCAAACAACTTTCTAACCACACTTTACCTTATAACGTACAGATTAAGTATATACTGTATTATGGATAATCGACGAGATCGAGAATCCATACGTTTTTTTACTCAGATAACGAAATGCTCAAATTTCTTTGTTATTATTGGCAAAATAGTTGCATAGTTTAGTTGTTGTTAAGCTGAACTTGCACATGACATGCATGCATAAAGTCGTAAGTTCTTACTAAGTACTAAATTGTTAACTGCACATTGTTACTGTAACAGAAGCAACTAGAAAATCCTCTGACTGAAGAGATGTTGGCGGACTGTTTGTCCTTACTGTGCAAGACTGGTGATGGTCTAGCACATGCTTATGTTAGGCTGGATATCCATGAAAGGTGAGACATTGTGATTCAACTTGCAAGTCAATATGGAGCACTCGCCTTTCTTTCATTTCATTCCTATTGTCCACAGTATTATAGAAAATTAATTTTCTTTAATAAAAATTAAATTTCCCTGCTTCTGATTGGCCCAAGTGTTTTGACTAGTTCTTTGCTGCTACATCAAAATAATGTCCATTGATTTGTCAGATATTGATTTAGACAGTTGATGTCAAAAATATTTATCCTTTAATACTTATATGCAGCATTAAGAAGATCAAATACTGGTAGGTAGCTGTAAACTCAGAATTGTTAACAATATCAGTTGAATGACAATGTGTGTTTACAGTGTAAGCAACGTAGGTTGCATGTTGGAAAGGGAAAAAAAGGGAGCTGCTTGGTGTTTGAGATGTACATGCTAGAGTAAAATTTGTGGTATCTGAAATCCCATGGTGAAAGTCTAGCCACAACCTTACATTAACCCTTTCAGTCTCCTAAGGGTCTCCATTTGACGAGTTAAACCGTCTGGCGTTAGATAGAGTAAAATCTGTAAAGTCACTCTTGTGAGAGAAAGGGTTAAGGGGATAGTTTTTTAACCCTTTCGCTCCCAAGGGGTCTCCATTTGACAAGTAAAATTGTCTGGTGTTAGACAGAGTAAACTCTATAACTTTAGTCACTCTTGGGAGTGAAAGGGTTAACAGCAGCCTTTCAAAGGGAGCAAGAAAAGTGGAAAAACACTGTATGCCTTAGAAGTATTTTTAGTACATTCTAGTAATAAAACATTAAATAAGTGAAAGATCATCACAGTTATGTACATAACTTCATGCCTGAATTTTTTCAGGTCTTACCTTTGCAACAGCTTAATTTTTTGTACATAATTGCAATGATCTTTCATGTTTTAAATCTTTCTTCTGCAGTTCACTTATTTAAAATTGACATAATTATACTGTATCCACATTCATAGTAATAAAACAGTTAATGATTTTGGCTTTATGATTTTTAAAGGTAGAGTACTTTTCTTTGATATAGGAGCATATATGTCCAAGAACCTGCAGTTTTTTTCTTCTAAGAAGCATTCCAACAACAAAATGAGAGATATTTATACAGATTTCAGAGGATACCGCAGAATGATAACCCCCTTGAGCTGCATATTTCCTCATATCATAGCCTCTGCCGTTTTAAATGTAAAGCATGTAAATCTGTGAAGTACTGTAAGCTGTATTTGTGGCTTGATTTTGACAATTTGAAATGGTTATATTGCAGGGAACTGACAGATATAAGTATACTCAACTGTTTCATACATTTGAGATATGTAGTAAGTTTTTTTTTTATTTCATAATAATTTTTCCTGACTATGAATCCAGACAGAGAAAATATAGATGATCACTTCAACATGCTGCCACTCAGGATGGGCCGATACAGCTTTTTCAGATTAATTGACACAATAATGACATTTTCTCCGATATTGATATCAATACTATGTCATTGAGTTAACTGGTGTGTCACGTGATCTGCTTGACCAAATTTGTTGTTTAGTACTATATAACTACATAACCTACACCACCAGACAAGAACAGAATGTAAATTTATGAACAAGAACACCATGTAGACAAGTGAACTGCAGTAACCGTGCAGTAAACTACACACAACGTTACTCACTACCCAATCTCGACCCCAGAATGTTTTTGGTTTCTTACCATTGGTTGGATGCTGGCAAAAGATAAAGTACAATATCAAAGCATCAATACTTTTCACTGGTGTGGATATTTTCTGATCTAACCTTAGTACATGTATTGCTGGTATCAAATAATATTATTTGGCATTATTATCAAGACATGCGGCCAAATTGAAAACCGCCCTCTTGAAAACACGCGCTTTGCGGGCCGCAAATGACTCCTAGCGGGCCGTTAATGCATTAACGGCCCTGCAGCTGAGTCCATTGCCTGTGAACGGGAAGACTATTATTTTTTTAAATATAAACTGTCTTTTTGCTAATCATTGTTACCAATCTTTTTAAACTAGATTATATTTGACATTTTATTGTAAACAAAAAGGAATTTTATTTGGCTCTTGTTTAGCTGATCGTATTGTAGCAACAACTTTCCATACCATAGTTTCATGCTACATCTCTGTTAAATGAATTTGTACGATTTGGCCTTGTGTATTGATAATAATGATAATCACATGACTTCTGTCGGTCATATAGTTTATTTGTGTCCCTCGTAGCATCATTTGCGCCCTTGCGCTTCGCGCTCGGGCGCAAATGATGCTACTCGGGCCACAAATAAACTATATGCCCTCCAAAAGTCATGTGATTGTCCTATTGGTATCTGCCCATCCTTAGCTGCCGCACTGAGTTGTTAAATTGAAGTGAGGGTAGCTGTACTAGCACTGGTGCTGGGTACCTGTGCAGGTGTAGTAGGCAAGAGTAGAGGTTGCAGTAGCAGTTACAGCAATACTGGTAGTAGTAGTGGTGGAGGGAAGAGTAAATGTAGCAGTAGGGATAGCAATACTGATAGGGGTATTCTGTAGTACTTGCACTAGTGGTGCATAGTCATACTTCCCGCAGTATTGGAGGGAAGAGTAAATGTAGCAGTAGGGATAGCAATACTGATAGGAGTATTCTGTAGTACTTGCACTAGTGTTACGTAGTCATACTTCCCGCAGTATTGGTCAGCTTAATTGGGCTGTATTGTTGGTCCTAGCAAGATTAAGGATGTAGCAGTACTGGTTGTGGTAGTGGTAAAGGTGGGTTAGCAGTGACAACATTAGTTACTTGCCGGGGTTAAGGGAGCAGTACTACTAGATGGTAGGGGAAATAGTGGTAGATGAAGGAGTAAATTTAGTAGTAGCAGCATCAACGTGGCCAGTTGGGGGTGATGGTAAGGACTGCATGTACTTGTAGTACTAGCACTACTGGTAGTGGGTAGGGATAGCAGTACCAGCTTTACTGATTGGATAAAGTAAGGGCAAATGATAATATGCACATGTACCAGTCATACTGTTAGGTTCAGGGTAAGGATGGCCCTATATGAAGTACTGGCAGAGGCTGTACGGGCAATGGTACCAGCAGTATTGGTAAGGTAAGGATAGGGGCAGTAGACCAATTACAGACCACCTACAGACCAATTTCCATCCTACCTGCAGTCTCAAAAATCCATGAACGTTTTGTTAACGAACAACTACAAGAATTTGCCAGGGAAAATGGCCTCATCACACCAGATCAATTTGCCTATTCGAAGAACTCTTCAACCACTATTGCACTACTCAGAGTGGTAGACGAATGGAAATGGGCAATGGAAAATAAGCAAATTACATCTGCTGTTTTCCTAGACCTACGGAAAGCCTTCGATGTCATTGACCACTCACTCCTACTCCAAAAACTCAGAGACAATGGAATCACAGGGACCGAGCACACATGGTTTCAGAGCTACCTTACTGACAGGAGACAGTTTGTTCAGTGTAATGGGGTCAACTCCAACGAAAGGGTCATTACCCATGGAGTCCCTCAAGGATCCGTTCTCGGCCCGACCCTCTTTTGTATCCACATCAACGGTTTAATATCAACTACCCCAAATAGCTCCATGTTCCTTTATGCTGACGACACTGAAGTACATCACTCCAGCAGTACCCTTGAAGATGCAATCGCAAAAACAAATCACAACCTACAGAACATCTCTACATGGCTTCAGAGAAACAATTTAATTCCAAATACAAAGAAAACGGAAGCGATGGTCCTAGCAACAAAGAAGCCCACATCACGCGTTGAAATCTACCTAAACAACGATAAACTAAACATAACAGACACTTTCAGATACCTGGGAGTGACTGTCGATAGCCACCTAACCTGGGAACCCCACATAACGGAACTAATCAAAAGAGTCTCACCTAAATTAGCACTTCTAGGCAGACTTGCAGGATTCTTAGAGCGTAAGATACTCCTAAGGATCTACAAACAAACAATTCTTCCAGTGATTGACTACGGATGCATTATATGGCATGAAAGTAATAAGTCTCTGTCCGACAAACTAGAAAAACTACAAAACCAAGCCATGAGAGTAATTCTCAAGACCAATAGAACTACCTGTACACAACATATGAGAAACAACCTGGGGCTACTAACACTATATAACAGGCGAAGATTTCTTCGATTTATTTATATTTTTAAAATTGTAAATAAGCAAAATTGTCCAAAGCAATTAGAAGGTTATTTTATCAGTAGAAGCGAACTCCACGGCAAAGCATTACGGAACAGTGGCATTATTGACCTACCCCGAGCCAAAACTCTATCAGGAAGAAGAACATTCAAACATGCTGGGGCAAGTGACTGGAACTCGCTACCTACAGAACTAAGAAAATCAACTAAACTATCTTCTTTTAAACTACAACTCTTTAAACATCTGAAAGAAACTGACATTAAGAATCATAAATGCGCAGTCTAATTTTTCATACCAATTGCATGTTGATATATTTTAAAAGTAGATTTAGGTAAATTATGTATTGAAATTTTAATTTAGATTTTATTACTGGACATCTTGTTAAGACCAGCATTTTTCTAAATGCTGATAGATTTTACTCCAGGATAAATAAAGCTTTTATTTATTATTATTATTATTATTATTATTATTATTAGTATACCAACAGCACTGGCTTGGTCAGGGCGGCGATACCAGGATAGTTGGAGAAAAATTGTATGTGCCGTAAGTCCTTACAGCACGGGTAGGGTAATCTGAGTGGTTTTAGTGGTCAAATTAGGATTAGGGGTAAGTGAAGTACATTGTAGTATCAGCAACACTAGCAAAAGTAAGCAGTTGTACCTGCAGCACTGATAGGGCTAGCATAACAGTTAGAGACAGGTGTTATAGCAGTAATATTGGGATAGGAATTTTTAAAAAGGTTGGTGTAAGGACAGTAGTACCAGAGCTACAGTACACTGGCAGGGTAGGAGTAAAGGTAGCAGTACCAGGAATAGTAGAAGCAAGAAGGGTAGGGGTAGCAGTAGTAGCAATTGTGGTAGAGGAAGAGGTAGCAGCACCAGTAGTACTGGTGAGATAAGGGTGTGGGCTCTGGTACCACTGGTAGAGGTAGGGGTGCAGTGTAGAGTGTATAGTGCAGATGCATCAAAACCTGGGGTACAGGGGGCTAGGGGCAGAGGCAGTAGTCGCAGAAGTGGTGGTAGGGTCAGGGTTGCAGTACTATCACTTCTTGTGGAGATGAGATGGTGGGCAGAAGTACTGTTACATTACCGGCATTAGTTATTTTATAAGTACTGGGATTTACAGTACACTCGGACATTGCAATAAATAAAACCCGTACATATCATTTATGATCTTTTTTCATTGGTGGAAATTTATTGTTCACGCTGCCAATTAGATGAACGATGTTGTTTCATTAGTGAAGTTTTATGGTTCACGCTCTGCCTGAATGGATTTAGTGAAATCAACCCCCAAATTCAAGAAAGCCTTTGCGCAAAAGTCCCAGTACCGATGAAATAAACAGATTATTTCAAGTGTAAAAAATGCTTTGCATAGTTTTTATTTACTTGTTAATACATAACAATTATGGCAAAACTTGTGAATATCTTAATTTTATTTTATCATTTGCCTTTATTGCAATATTAAAAGGGAACAAAGCTAATTTACATAGATAAACCCAAGCGGAAAAAAACGAGGATCCGTAACTTACAGTATGGACCGAGAAAACGAGATTTGTAAGATATTTATTATATCTCAAAACAAACTTTTGAATTTAACGGGCCGTACAGTGAAGTACGGCCCGCTAAATTGACCAATCGCAGCATTCGTACAACTGAGAGATATAATAAAACAATCCTATTGTTTTAAAAATTTTTGTGCAAATTTAATTAATTGTGCAAATACAATTTTTGTGCATATGTAATTTATATGCATTTTCCAACGAACAGAATCGCTAAAAATATATTTTCAAGGAAGTAATCTCTATGTCCTGCTTTGTTTCCACAGGATTTAAGTGGAAATCAGTTAAGGGACATTTCTCCGTTAAATTCGCTGACACATCTTCTAACGCTGAAAACAGACAGAAACCTTCTATCCTCTGCTAAACTTGATGAGGTTTGTCTTTTTACTGTTTGTTATAAATTTATGTCGAACAACAGAAGAATTTTGTTTTGTTCAGGTTAACTATTTTTGAGCACGTTGCCAGCGTTCCCTGTATACTTTAACTGGAGGCAAATAACAGTTTTTACACAACTCTAAATTTTACACTGAGACTACTCGAACCAAGGCCGACCAAACAAATTTTCATACAAATTATCAAATCATGATCAAGTATAAAAACAACAGTATCTCTATAAGTGTGTTATATTTCACTTCAAATGCGTATAATTTGCTCTATAACTGTACAAAACTTATCAACATTGAAAAGGAATCATCTTAGTCGCTAGAAACTCGCCACAAATCTGTTTTTCAGCGTCAAAAAGACATCCAAAATTTGTATATAAAATTTAATTTGGTGGCCTTAGTTTTAGTAGTAGCTGTACAAGCTGTGATTTAACTTAAAAAGAACATTGCAGTGGTGAGTACGACAGGTGCACACAGTCTCACTGACCAATCTGAACTCAAAGCACTTAACATGGCTTTAGCTCAAAGGGCGGGAAAACATGGGCAAGCTGGACAGGATTGGTGGAAGCAGATTGTACCTCTGATTGGTTGGGGAACTGCCAGTACCAGTTTTGTTAGCCACCTATTGTAGGGACACAGAACTTAAGTACTCATAAGGTTGCTCTAGAAAGGTACTATTAACGAGAATGAAATATTTTTTTGGTTTTGGTTTGCAGCTTCCATATCTGCAGGTGGCAAGTTTTGCCAACAACAAAATCATGGACACTGAGGGCATCAGTCATCCTTTGCTGGAACATCTTAACTTATCTTGTAAGTACCTAATTTGATAGCCTTCCATAGCGGCCGCATTTTGTATATTTTCCTTAGTGTGGCTAGGCGAGAGTTAAGAAGGGTACCACGTCGACCACAGAATCTCTCTTTTACCACCACCCTCTCGCTCCCTTCCGTGGGGGGGGGGGGTGGTGGTTGGGGTGATGGTGGGGGGTTGGTGGTGGTTGGGGTAGAGGGGGGTGGTAGTGGTGGGGGTTGGGGTAGAGGGGCTGGTAGTGGTTGGGGTGGTGGGGGGGATGGTAGTGGTTGGGGTGCAGAATTCAGAAAATAGGAACATGGTCGAAGAGAGGGGGAGGTGAGAGAGCGGCCATCAGGGATACTGTTCTTGAAATGATTTCTCCATCTGCCAGCCGAAGCGAGATCCCTCCTGGCGGAAGGCTCCACGAAGTCTCCAATAATAAGCGTCAATTATAACAACTTGAGTAAGGCTTTGCTACATGTCAAAGACGTATTCAAACGATCACATAAAGGTCACCTACTGTAGGATTGCCCTCTGGATATTGCTTTGGAGACAAGAACGAATCCTGTTTACCAGCGTTGCTTCTTACTTTGCCGCACATGTAGCATTAGCTATAAACCTGACAATGTTCGTATTCTTACGGAGCTTTTAGATGTTCCTGCTCCTTTACTCAGTTTTTTTTTCGAAATCAAGCTAAAATTGGCTGAAAAGTTTGGCCGCGCAACTGTACACGCTAACAAATTCTTTGACAAGTGCCGAGATTAATTAGACGACGTAACTTTATGAATGTGAACACATGGTGAATGTATGAACATTTCGTATGATATTATGTGAACTGTGGAAGAAAGAGCTAATAAGTGAATGATCGTCACATTTATGTGAGCAACTTAAGACGTTGCGAAGTTAGAACCTGAAGAAAATTCAAGCTTGAATGGGATTCGGTCGGTGCAATGCATTGACCTCTCCCGGATGGCCTAATTTTGATAGCTCAGTTGGTTTATAGATCATTGGATCGGTATCGAAAAAAAAATGCAGTATATTAAATTATTCATATGCGATTTTTGCTATTGCAATATTTACACAGTTTTAAGCAAATGAGATTTAGTCTGAAAAAGGAACAGGCTGGAACGCGATTCGAAACCGTGACCTTGCGATGCTCAACCGGCAGCTGATCCAAACTTGCCATCCACGCTGCGAGCAGATCAACAATGGGTCTATATCGTGTTTTATAATATAGCTACGTTCTTACGCGCGCTCTGATTGGTCAAAAGCCTATGTTTTATCAGAGTATAAAACAAAGAAAAAGTGTGTTTTATTGTTTTTTCGCCACATTACCTCCACTCGTCAATTCTCTAAAAGATGGCGAAAAACATTTTTCTTTGAAGAAATTCATGATGGAATTCTCTGCGAAGCAGCAGAAAGTTTTGAAGCTGAGAATAATAAAACAAATAAAGAAGAAGAAGCGAAAAAAGTCGAGAATTTGGTATTAAATGGCGTCGGTTTGTCGATCTGTGTGCTCTGTTGTTTCTACTCGCGGCATGTAAAATCTATATCATAAAGCGAATAAAGAAGCCTAAGCCGTGTATTACACTGTGATTTAAACACTCCAGGCATTTGAGAACACTCGAGAAATGTAGAAAACACTCGCCTGCGGCTCGTGTTTTCTAGATTTCGCTCGTGTTCTCAAATGCCCGTCGTGTTTTATCACAGTGTAATACACGGCTTAGGCTTCTTTATTTGTTAAAGAAATAATACTAGCGAGTCGAATATAAGAAGTAGATCATATGTTTAGGACATATACATGTAACTATTATTTGAAACTCTACTCCCACAGACAATGAAGTAGTTGAGGTGAGCGGCTTTGATCCAAACAAGTCGGCAAGACTGCGAGTGTTAGAACTTAGAGCCAACAAGCTCATGACTACGGTGGGACTTTACAATCTTCCTAACTTGAAGGAGTTGTACCTGGTAGGTGTCTGAGGTACATGTAACGACTGCAAGTAAAACCTTAAGCCGTGGTTTAAGTAAAATGGATGAGATCGTAATAACTGACCAATTAGTGATTTTAATTACTTAATGGCACGCATTTCGAATGAGCTGTTGTTGGCGTCTTTTGTTGGCGTCTTTTGTTGGCGTGGTATAAGTGAGAGTCAAAGGTTAAGTTGGAGCAACTCAAATTTAACTTAGATAAAGGTTTTGTTAAGCTCGGTCTAAACCTCGTTTAAATAACTGGCCCTAATTGTCTTTAAATGAGAACTGGATCCCGTGTTCTGTACCGTGTCTCTGAAAATTCGGTGGGTTTTGTCACGCGTTCTTCCCCTAAAGAACGTCCGTAGTAGGCAGAAAGTTCCATCCAAAGTCAGTGTTCCAACATTTCGGCCGAGTTATTGATGTTCAAGAATGTCGGATCGTTTAGTATCCCATGTTGGACGACGCTTCACTAATGCTTTTTGCCGAATGAAATAAATAAAATAAATATACATTTATATAGCGCCATTTTCCACTAATTGTCCATGGCGCTTTACAATGCTTTAAAATCAAAATCCTAATTCTTTAAAAACCTAAAATCCTAAATCCTAAAAGTTAAAATCCTAAGAATTAAATACGCTATATAATACAATTAGGCTACAAATAAAAAGTAAGAACTACAAATCAAATGCACGCTTAAAAAGATAAGTCTTAAGATTAGCCTTAAAAACTGCCTCTGATGATGAAAGTCTGATCTGGAGGGGTAGTTGAGCAAGGTTTTGCTCTTTGCTAAGCATCTTGCCCGAAATATGGTTGGTCAGGTCAACAGTGGGAGATTAGGCCTCATATTAGCCGACAAAATGTTTATAAGCAAGGGTTTTCTCACGTGTATCGTCATTTTTATGTTATCTCTCGTTAACGATCCTGGAGTGTTTTGGCTCTAGGATAAGTGATGAAATATCCGATATTTACTGTATCTCTCAGTTAGGTCGCCAAAATGTCTCCAGCGATATAATAAATATCTTACAAACCTTGTTTTGTCGGTCTGTACAATAAGTAATGGACCCTCGTTTTTTCCGTCCGGATTTAATTCAAGCGGAAAAACTCGGTCCGTATCTTACAGTACGGACCTCGAACTCGGTTAGTAAGAGGTGTGGGTGACAAAGTCATTAGGCGAGATTGACTTTTAAGCTCACCCTACTATACTATCGAATGTTGATGTAATATTTTTCAGTCTCAATCACAATGCACGAGGGAAAGACAAAGGAAATCAGACACCGTTCCGTGTTTGAATATCTGATGAAACAAGGCGAGTTTTGCATCGTTAATTTCTCCTTCTAAATAATTTCGTTAGGGAAGCTATATCAGACACTCGATACATGTGTTTCATCACATATCAAGCACCTTGAATTTCACTAAAACTACACCACTAGCTCGTCTTATTTTCAGGTTTGTTTGATATGTGATGAAACACTGTCTCTGGCCTTTGATATATTGCATCAATCACGAGATACATGGTTTCATCACATATCAAACATTGAGAAGAAAGCTGAAAATGCGACGCACAGCAGAGTATTTTTGGCTGAATTCGAAGTGTTTAATATATGATGAAACACACGTATCGAGTATTTTGTTTTAGCTTTTCGAAGGAAATTACTTAGTTGGTTAAATTTACGATGCAAAAACAAGCCATGTCTCATCAGATGTCCCAACGCGTTTCGGTGCCTGATTTCCTTTGTTTTTCTCTTGGGCATTATTAACGAGTTTGAGAGTTCATTGTCAGATTTTCTAAAAATCCATTTTGCTAACGTGTAAGCAGAGGGTCCCCAATAGGGTTCTTCAATCCCGTCATCCCGACCAAACTTTGCCTTCAATCCCGTAATCCCGACGATTTTTATCGGC